>CAJHQP010003594.1:0-65253 GCA_905132765.1 Moricandia arvensis
CAGAAGTCCAAACCAGAATTCGACATTCCCTTTAAGGACAATTCTAAACTAACATGACCTTAATATTAACACGAAAGTGCCATGGTCTAATCCTTGACTTACAACATCCTTGGCTATCCGGATGAACAAATCCTTTATGCCCAGCGAAAACATTCAAGCGACCACCACTCCATCCAATCACTTAACGGCAAAATGACAATTCGCGATTCGTCTAAGAATGCCACGTTACGAATACGAAAATAATTATCGTATAACCCATAAAAGTAAATCATACGATAAATACTTTAAAACAAAGCCCTCGCACCACCGCAAAAAAAACATCTCTAAGCCCACAAACGCTTCGATCAGAAACACTGCCTTCGAAAGAAAATTTCTATACGAAAGACTCTTTCGATTAATTCGCTATACAAACAAACTTTGGATGAAAAACATCTGCAAACAAACTTTGAATGAAAAACATCTGCAAACAAACTTTGGATGAAAAACATCTGCAAACAAACCAAAGTTGTGGGAACCGAAATTCGCACTGTCAATTTCCATTGAATTAGGAACGGCGGGTAAACCCTAATACGAAGTAATTCCTGGATATCTTATAAACCACACGCCAATCAATCAGAATACGAAGTAAAGATAGGAAAATAAAGTAAGAATCGAAAAGAGAGCAAATAGATGTCTTATTACAAATTTGCGTATGAACGTTTACAACAGGATAGGAGCCTTGGCTATGAGAGTTGTCGCCGACATCCGTAGTTCTAACAACCTAAGACTGCAAAACTGTAGTTGAGTCGCAGCTCGAATAACAAAAATGGAAAGTTGCCTAAATACGCTAAGTGCTATGTTTGCTCTGAGTAGAGATTTTCGCGTGTCCCTTGCATCATCACCCTTAAAGTCCTTATATACTCCTATAGAGGTGGTTTTCTCTTTCCCCTTTTGCCCTTGGTCAAATTTATCGCTTCACAGAAATATTTTGTTTCCTCGATCTTCATGATTATCTTTGGAAACTTAACGTTTATCCTCCGATCTTCAAATTTATCTTCCGAACTTAATATTTATCCCTTCCTGCAAAATAAAATATTAACCATCACAAAGTTTGGGTTCGATATCGAAAAAAATTGAGAGTGGGCCTTTAGCCGAGTTTTAGACCTTCTTAAGCCGTTTTTGACTTAGGCATTTTAACGATTTTATCGAAAGATCATTCTTAAGATAAAGTCGTCTGAGAGTTAGGATATTTCGTATGGGGTGTGCGAATCCAGGTGTTTAGTTAACCATTATCGTCTTATACGATCGACCTGATCCTTTCACGAGAAAACGAGTCCTTTCGACAGAGTTCCAATGTCATTCTTGATCGAAACGAAAAAAAGAAAAGTTCGATCAAGCTTCGAAAGAGGGAGTTATGAGGACGAGGGGAAAATTGATTGATCGATTCCACTTGCCGAATGGGCAAGTTGGATTGCTCGTGGTACCTAACTCGGCCGTTTGGGCTTGTCCAACTTGCCGAACGGGAGAGCTGGTCATCTTGATCGACCAAACTCACCCATTCGGCGAGTTGGTTGTGCCATGGTGTCCAACTCGCCGAACGGGTGAGTTGGTCGGCCCATGCTTTCCAACTCGGCTGTTCGGCAAGTTAGACTGGTCCATTGGGCGAGTTGGTCGGCCTTCTTTTCCCAACTCGCCGAATGGGCGAGATGGTCGGTTCTTGTGGTTTGATTTGCCCGTTCAACGATTTTGGACATTTAGCTCAGCCAACTTCTTCGACGAGGAGTTAGATGATAGAGTCTTCTAGTCGTTTCATCGTGTTGCCGTTCGGGGATACGTTAACCCGAGGTCTTAAGACAAACTCTTCTTGATGGCTCACTAATGCAGACTATTCCTTTGTGGTCAGCCGAGATTTGACTTTGATTTTTCCCGTTCCCTTTTTCCGAGATATTATCTCTTTTTCACTAAGGGCGCATCTTGCGATAGGTTTCCGACATTCCATCGTAACCGATTTTGACCCCAACAGAAGTATTTTTTATCACAAGGTCAAACGAGACCTTCACGCTAAACGCGAAAAACTTTTCTAACACGTTCTCATAACGTAAAATTTTACTCGAAAGAAAAATTCCGTCTTTAGTGCCGTGAGACGCCACATACAGACATATGCACTAACATCTTCTCAAACATACATCCTTCCCGAAAGCTCAAAATCAAACTATAAAACTTACCATTTCGTTTGTTGCTGATCACAACAAACGAACTCGAACATGTTAAACATATTAGGCCATATCCCCCCCCCATAGATAGGCTCCCAGACATCCGACACAAGGATAATAGCGCACTATAAAAGAAATCCAATTTTTTTGTCAGCACTTCCAGATAACTTCGAAATTATCTTAGGAGTAATGCTCGGTTCCCAATCGATGCAAGTCACATAAGCCATGAACTTTTCGCAGACTTCAAAATCGAGATGAAATCAGGTCGAAACCGCGGGGGTGATTTAAGACAAAACAGTCCATCGCAAATCAAAAACCGATATTAGACCGCGGTCTTGCCTAAAATCAGAACACATGTCTTACGCATCTCAAGGAAGAGGATCAAAAGACTGATACGAGATTCCAAAATATGTCCCTTCGCTTATATTTGTACGTTTATGAGACTCTGCGAACTAAAAGCCTTAGAGTATTCTCGTCTTACACAGCGACAAGTATAAGGATCAGCTGAGGGTTAGAAATGAGACGACAACTGATATAGCCTATTTATTACGAGTTTAGGCCATGTTCGGTGCTCTATTTAGGGTCGATTATGTGTATCTAGGATATATTTTTGTGTATTTACAGGTTCAGGGAAGTTTTGGAGATAAATTGAGATACTTGGAGCTTTTGGAGCATTTAGAGAAGAAGAATCCGTAGCTGACTATTTGAGGAGTTGAAGTACAAGACTGTCGTCGATCGACGACACAACCTTTGAGTCGACAGATGATTAAAGACCAAGGTCGATCGACTAGTCATCAAATAGATTTAGGGTTGAATGATAGAAATCATGGATTTGTCCAAAAATGGGATTGCTAGTTAAGTTAATATCCATCAATTGAGTTGTGCTTAATGCTTGCATTCTAGAGTAGCTAACTAAAATCTCGAAAGTAGGACATGGACGACTACGAGACTAGGTTATGTGCCAGGATAGACTCCACTGAACTAGGCCGTTAGGCGCATGCGAGATCCTGTCTAATAAGTCTGGTGGACTTATCAAATCTTGTTCACACTTCCTTCTGATTTCACCATCGATCGACATCAGGCCTTAACCGTCAATTGGTGTTTCCTTTTGCTCGCATACGAGACTTGGAGTTAAAGGGTCGGAATAGTTAATATTTGTGTCCTAGTATATTTACATTTTTGTGCTTCCTATCCACTATAATTCATTAGGCTTGAAACCCTAGATCTAACATAATTACATTTGCATCAAGTTAGTTTATTAGAATATTTCCATATTTGCATTATTTCTATATTTGCATTATTAGCATATTTCCATATTGCATCTCTACTTTTTGATAAGGAATATTTCCTTTACTAATTGTTTACCACCAATATATATATATATATATATATATTCACCTAGTTTATTATTTAGAAAAAAGAAATCTATTGTAAGCCATTGCTATATGTGGATTCGATCCCTAAGTACTGCACCTGATCTCTTTTGGCAATAGTACGATTTTTGTGTTAAAGATTAGGGTTAATTTAGTAGTGATTTGTTTAGGATATTTATACTTTGCTAAAACAATAAAAACACACATGTCAAATTTCGCTTTGTTGCCGGGGAGCATTGATCGCCATTAGATTTAATTTCTAGGATTTTGTCTAGGTTTGTTACTACACTGAAGTTACCAAAATTTTCTTTTTCTTGTTTTTAGGTGCATGCAAAGACACACCAAGAGCAATAAAGGACAAGAACTACTCTTTGACCCCGATAGAATCGAACATACGATCCGCAAAGAAAGACGAAAGCATCGATCAACAGCAACAACACCGCGTTGACCGACACTTCTTTACGGAACACATCGACCGACACTGATCATAAACCAACGATCGACAGCATCTTACCCGCATCGATCGAAAGAAGCAGACGAGTTCATATGGTAGCGATATTAATACTGCCTAGGGATGAGAACGGGAACCTGCATGACCAAGATGGTCATCTGCGTAATGCAGCAAGCCAAAAGATAGACGATCAAGGGGCTATAATCACTGATACAGAAGCAGAAGCAGACGCTGCAGCAGATCTACCTGAAGCTAATCCCCAAGCTGTTCAGAAAACATTGTCTGACTACAACCGTCCAGACCAGTTCTACGCCAACAGATATGCCATTCGCCCTCCAGCTTTTCAGAGGAATGATTTTGAAATCAAGCCCGCCTTCTTTGGACTTGTAGTACATACAACTTACCATAGGTTACGACATGAGCACCCTATGGATCATCTGGAGTGGTTTGAGGACCTAGTTACTGCTATCAAAGCCAATGGAGTCCCTGAGGACTATCTTTTCTGTAAGCTCTTCAAGTATGCACTTGCAGGAGAAGCTTCATACTAGCTTAAGCAGTTACCACCAAGATCCCTGGCATCCTGGAATGACATAAAGAATGCTTTCTTGCGTAACTTCTTTGATGACGCAAGAGCAAAAGATCTGGGAAGCAAGATTGCTGCTTTTTTCACAGGAACCCTCAGAGTCTTTCATAAACTTCTGGATGAGATTTAAATCATACCAAAGAGATTGTCCACACCATGGGTTCAACGAAGTGCAACTTCTCAGTATTTTCTTTAGAGGTATTGGATTATAGTACCAAATGGCTTTGGACACAGCTAATGACGAAAATTTCAGAACTAGGAATCCTAAAGAAGCTACAAGGTTGATTGAGAATCTGGCATCCAGCAGCAGCACCAAGAACACAGACGTTGAAAGAAAGATATCAACTCCAACTATGAGTAAGGATCAAATTGAAGAGGTCACGGCAAAACTGGATAGTGTTCATAAATTCTTCAGGATGCAAGTCACTTTTGCAAAGGTAGAAGCAATAGAGGCTTGAGATGATGAGATTGAAGAAGTGGATGTGAACTACATTGATCGGAATGGTTTCCAGAGACAGGGGAATCCACGTTTCAACAGGAACTCCTATGGGACTGTTCAAAGGAGTAGCTTTAATAAGGGTTCACAGCGAAGCCCTTCAACAATAACAAAACTTATGGATCTTCTTACTACTAGAATCCTCCTCCAGAGACTCAAGAAAGCAAGATTGAAGCAAGGGTTGATAGAGTTGTAGAGGGACAGCAGAAGATGACTGTGGATTTGAATGAAAAGATAGATGGATTGTATCTCAACCACAACACCAAGTTCGAAAATCTCAACACCCATGTGAAGAAGCTGGAAATCAAGTGCTGCAACTAAGTGAAACCAGTAGGAGGTATGAGAGCCTGATCAAAGAGAAAATTGAGGTTGGACAGAAGCACCACATCAATACATTGATTGTTGATGATTTCTGGCAGGAAGTTAAGAGAGAAAGGCTCCCAAAAAAGAGATTTTTGTGTGGAAAATTCGATATCATTTGGCAGTTCGCATTGGTGTCGATCGATGCCAAGCAATGAGCATCGATCAACAATGAATCCTGCATCATCAGTAGCTTCGTGTGAATTGACTAATGCCAATCGACATCTACACAATACAATCGACCGAGAAGGAGATACAGGTATCGATCGAAAGTGCGACCTGAGCATCAATCGACAGATGAGGAAGACGGTTGGACTACCAAGCATCACTACAAATTTGATTGTGCGTCCAACTAGAACAGTTTCAGAACAGTATACTGACACATCTGAAAGTATGGATCTTGATAGAGAAGATGAGGGACACTTCAAGAGGAAGAAAAAGATCCCTAAACATCTACGCAGAGAACCAAATGAAAAGAGATGGATAGCTTTACCAAAAGAGTTTTAAAAATTCGTTTAGATACTCTTTCTGATGAAGCTTATTATACTCACACATTGTGGATGTTTTTCTGGGAAACAAGAGCAACAGACGATGATATAGAGGTCATGTTCAATCATCTCAGAGAAAAGATGAAACAGAGGACGTGACTGAAGAAGAAAAGTGATCCTGGGAAGTTTGTGATTCCATGCTTTATCAAAGGCAACAAATACCCCAATGCCCTCTCTAATACCGGATCATCAGTGAGCATTATGCCAATAACTATGGCAGAGGAGCTGAACCTGAAAGTGGAACCCTCCAATGATTCCTTCACATTTTTATACTGCTCTAAAGTGAACTCATGAGGGATGGTTAAAGATGTTCCAGTGCAGATTAACAACACCCTAGTCCCAATACACATCCACGTGATGGACATCAGGATAGATTGGAACTCTTCACTACTACTTGGGAGAGCATTCATGGCTACCGGGGAGTTATCTGTGATATGAAATTAAACATAACTTGGGGCCACATGCTTCTGTGATTATGACCTCAATGAAGAGTGGGAAGATGGAGCATCGATCGACACCCAACCCAGATTATCGATCGACACAGCTGCAGTTCAGCAATCGGTCAATGCCCACAATTTGTTATTAATCGACACTCACACTCCAGAACCGTTCAAAAACTACCACACAGATAGTGATTACAACACAGCCCACCCAGAGTACAACGAAGACAACAGAGAAGAAGAGATGATCGAGTACCCTGGTATTGCTATAAAAGAGGCTCGTGTTTTTCATATTTCTCATCAACTCGATAAATCGACATCGATTGATGGTAACCCAATGCCATCAATTGATACTGACCAAAGAGCAATATCCAAAGCAGATTCAGCTGCAGAATACGAGAAGGAATATGGTTATCTAAAACCAGACAAGTTCGGTATCATGAGAGATCCAGACGGTCACGCAAGAGCTATGGATGGCACATTACTTAATGTCACGAGGGAAGATATTGATGGCCAATGGAGCTGGAAACCTTTTCGCGCAACAGTCCGGTTATCGAGCATCGATGGACGGTCACCATACCCCATCGATCGACACACGTCCAATATGTTAAGGATACGATGAAGATTACAGAGAGGAAGAGCAGATTGAATATCGCGGTCTGGCAATGGAGGACGCTGACAGGGTGATGAACGCGAGAGTGGATAATCCAACATCGATCACAGGGTACTCATGGCCTTTGAATGACATCAGACGTGAACCAGAACACGAAATGGAGCAGAAAAGACAGATATTGGTAATCTCATACCAGATGAGTTCAGAATTTTCAGAGACCTAGAGGGACGCGCACGGGCTCTTTTTGGGAGAATCCTACATTTATCTAAGGAGGATGTAGCAGATGCCCTTATTATGGCTAATGGATAGGGTAATATATTTGAACAGCAACAGCAACCATCGATCGACGAACACCATTCAGCATCGATCGATATTGAGGAGGAAAGGCACGAGCCATCCGTACTGATCCAGACACTTTCATGCCACCATCGATCGACATCAACATCAAGACATCGATCGATTGGCGTTTTGAGCACGGTACGAGAGCTTTCGATACTGAAGGCAAAAGACTTTTCCACTAGGAAAAGAAAGATGAGTAAATGAGCTAGCTGAAGACATTAGAGCATTTCTAGAGTGAGCCAATTTGTTTGAGTAGAGCTACATATGTTTATCAGAACATGCAGCAAGGATCGCTCTGTCTAGGAAGGATCAACAGACATACATTATAGAAGAGATTGATGATATTGTGAATGTGACCTACAGAACTCAAGATCTTTTATTGGATGATTCTCACCGGTTTGACTGCACGCATGGATGAGATGAAGTAAGATTTGGACAGCATGCGATTGGAGAAGACAACCGAGCATCGATCAACGGCACCATCATGCCATCGATCGACATTGAAGACTACGAACAGAAGATGACAGTTGAAACAGAATTGGAATAGAGGTTCGATGAGATTGCATTTTCTCAGAGCCTGATGAAGGAAGATATTTCTCAGCAATTGGAAGATTTTTCAGAGATTACAGCTGCCACATTTAGCATGCTACAGCATAGTATTGAGAAACTACAAAAAGGGATGCATTCAAAAGACCTTTTAAGAACACTTACAAGGAATGAGAAAACCAGATGAGTTGAGGCAATAAGGAGCTTCATCAGTAAATGGTTTCAGAAAAGCAAAGAAGATGTGGACACTTATTTTCCAAGTGTTGATCCAACTTCATACTAGTCAGAGAGTTCAAAACATCAAGCTTAAGACTATAACCAAGCGCTTAGTGGGAGGCAACGCACTATTTCGTAAACTTTTATTTCATTTTTACTTATACTACTACTTATTTCGAGTTTTACTTTGTTTTCTAGACTTTTTGAGCAACCATCGATCAACACCACAAAGGTACAATCAGTTAACATTGGATAGCGACCATCGATTGACCACACACGCCTACCATCGATCGATACTCTTCTACAGAGTTTCCTATCAACTTTTTTTACCTTAATCTTTACTTGTGATTTGATTTTTTTCTGACCAATCCGGGGTGGATTACACTGGGGACAGTGTAATTTAAGTCTGGGGGAGGTTCACTAATGCTAGTTTATTTCTTTTGAGATTTAATTCCTATATATATATATATATATATATATAAGTTTTTCAAAAAGTTTTATTGAGTCAAGAAGGAGACTATGATCAAGATTTATTATTGCTTAACCACACTTTACCACCATTTATAGAAGGTTGTTGCAGAGATTACTAGAGATACGAAAGTGAATCATCCTGCCACTATATCACACTTGCTTAGAAAGTTTGAAGGAACCGAAGCTGATTTCCAACACTAATCATGACATTATTTGCTTCCTTTGGGGCTTGCTATACATTCGATCGGATTTCTTCTGCAAGTCTGTAGGTACAAGTCATTGCACCTTTGGTTCCCTTCTCTCTTTCTCTTCAGCATCTACCTAATAGCTTAAAAGATTGAGATGACTTTATGATATGCAGAGGGGTAGGTAAATTACCTATGACCCCATTATTCTAATTTGAAGAAACGCTCACACATTGTTAGAAGCGAGGGGTAGATACATAACCGATGACCCAACTATTGGCCTACAACTTTTCCCAAAAAAAGAAAAAAAAATAAAAGAAAAGAAAAGAAAAGAAAAGAAAAAGAAAAAGAAAAGAAGAGGAACATCGAAAATGAGATGGCAAGATGGACTGTATCAACATCATTGTCCATTAATTTTGAGATCTAGAAAGATTCAGAGAGAAAATGGGGAAGAAAGGAATCAAAGAAGACTGTGTGCCTAGTTCTTCAGATACTTGCAGAGGTAGATTCCCTGTGTTTTTTAATCGATACTCTCAGGGTAAAGCCTACACTTTATTTTGTGCAAAAAAATGAAATCAGTAGAGGGGTGAGTAAGACTAGTATTTGCTAAGTTGTTGGTAGACTGAATCTAGTTGCTATACTAGGATAGAGTATGTAAAGTTTCTCTGTGATTGACTTGATAAGATGTGGTTGTAAGAAAGTAAGATGACAATTGTACTTAGACATTATGTGAGTCTCTGCGTTTTAGAACCTCTTTCACATGCTTAGTTTGCTTGAGGGCAAGTAGAAAGTTAAGTCTGGGGGAGTTGATATAGCCTATTCATTACCATTTTCAGGCCATGTTCTAGGCTCTATTTAGGGTATATTATGTGAGTCTAGGATATGTTTTAGAGTATTTACAGGTCCAGAGACATTTTGGAGATACTTGGAGCTTTTGGAGCATTTAGAGGAGAAGAATCCGTACCTGGCTATTTGAGGAGTCGAAGTACAAGACTGACGTTGATCGACGACACAGCCTTAGAGTCGACCGATGATGAAAGACCAAGGTCGATCAATGTTGCATACTTTCCATGGATCGATGCCCAACTCGCAAGACAACCGATTGAAAAAGGCCAAGTTAAAGACAAATGACAAAAATGCCGTAGACGAGTTTTGACCTAGGTTATAGGGTTTTTATATTTATGCTCATGTATTGAGAGCATACAGAGTGTGCAAGCACAAGCGTAGGCAAGGCTTGACACAACTCACAAAGCTTTATAGTTTTAGGTTTGTAGGTGACAAGATTCATAACTCCTTAGAAATATTTGTATTGGAACCCCAATAGTTTATCTATGTATTTTATTCAGGCTATTGTTCTTTCTTTGATTATGTTTGAGTAGTCATCAACGAGATTTAGGGTTGAATGTTAGCAATCATGGATTAGCCCAAAAACAGGATTGCTAGTTAAGTTAATATCAATTAATTGAGTTGTGCTTAATGCTTGCATTCTAGAGTAGCTAACTAGGACTTCGAAAGTAGACATGGACGACTACGAGAGTAGGTTCTGTGCCAGAATAGACTCCATTAAACTAGGCTTTTAGGCGCATGCGAGAGCTGGTCTAATAAGTCTTGTGGACTTATCAAATCAAATTCACATTTCCTTCTGATTTCACCGCTGATCGACATCAGGCCTTTGCCGTCGATCGATGGTATTTCATTTTGCTCGCATACAAGAGTTGCAATTAAAATGGTCAGAATAGTTAATATTTAAGTCTTAGTATATTTACATATATGTGCTTCCTATCCACTACAGTCCATGAGGCTTGAAACCCTAGATCTAGCATATTTACATTTGCATCAAGTTAGTTTATTATCAGATTTCCATATTTGTATTATTACCATATTTCCATATTGCATCTGTACTTTGTGATAAGAAATATTTTTTAATTGATTATTTGCCACCAATATATATATATATATATATCTTCACCTAGCTTAATCTTTAGAAAGAAAAAAATCTATTGTGTGCCATTGCTCTTTGTGGATTTCAATCCTAAGTACTACACCTTATCTCTTTTGGTAAAATTACTATTTGTGTATTAAAGACTAGGGTTAATTTGATAGTGATTTGTTTAGAATATTTATACCCTGCTAAAACAATAAAAACATGCATGTCAACAACTCACACTATTTCTCTCATCCCCGCGTATGGCTATTCTATACGTTTTTAAAAGTAGATAACCCACAACTTCATAAATCCAAAACAAACAGCCTACAAGGCTTGTTTCGTGGTTGATGCAGGTCCAATATAAAATCCCATTGGCAGCAACATGCTCAAAAACTCCACACGACATATAACTAGACCGTAAAGGTCTCACTGGAAAACATGGTCCTAAGAACTTTAACTCAAGAATGAACTACATAAGGCTTGATCCTTCAAAAGGGTACGTAGGCAGCCTTAATAAGGCACAAATCCAGCCTTATCATATCCCATTATTATGAGGAAATAAGAGCGAGCCAACAATATCAACTTTAGTGAAAACGTTTTTCGTCAACAGATTTTTATCCATCGATTCCACCTGACACGCCTATCACTACCTCGCAAGAATTACACGTAAAATTTTACGATCTGGGGGGGTAACATGTTGGGTTCAAAATCGGTCATGGCAAAATCAACAGCTAAAATCTTCCGAGAAATATGCCTTAGGAAAATATGAGCCAAAAATGTTGAAGAAACTACACCACATAAGACAAGCCTATTTAAGTAAAGATACAAGGACAAAAATACGTGTATTCCATCCCGAACAAGAAATGAAAGAGTTTCTACCCAAACATGAAAAGATGGGAGAAACATTCTTGCAGAAGGTTTTTGTGATAAATGACAAGTTTTACGAAACAATCTACAACAAGACAAAATTTGGAAATTTTCAGCGGAAAAACATTATTGGAATCTATAAGATAATCTTCTGAAATTTAGATTTGGGGAGATCTATACAAAAAAACTTTATGTAAAAGGGACCACGTATTTCTGAAAGTTTACGAAGCAATCAAACGAAATAATGAGAACAAAAGAAAGGGGGAACACTCTCTCATCGCCCTGGTCCCCATGAGGAGACCAAACCGATTGTTCCTCATCGCCAGCGGGTGACGACTCCAGGTTATCCTCGTCACCAACTAGCGAAGAGACCATCTTCTCCGTTCCTTGCCAGCTAGCGATGACTCTGGCTCGTCCTCGTCTCCAGCTGGCGAGGAGACCATATTTTATGTGTCTCGTCGCCAGCAAGTGACGACTCCGAATCATCATCATCAACAGCAGGAGACCAAGCCTCCTTATCCTTGTCACCATGAGCCAGCATCAACCATTTTTCGTCTCTATCAAAATGTCTCTTGTTTTGTCTCGATTGGAATTACTGTTTAAATTTTATGATAAAAATAGCCAAGACTTATTTTCTCGTAAAATCTCAAATCAATCGTATGAAAAGATAACGGTTAAATTAACACCATTTTTATCTCGAATGTACGGTTAGTTTTCATAATCCTATAGGACCAACATCATACCGAAATTGATTTCATCGAAAGAAATCATAAAAATGTTTAAGTCCAAAAATGGTCCGTGAAGGTCTAACACACGGCCACAGCCCACTTATGATTTTTAGACGAGAATGAGCCTAAACTACAATGACAGTTTACTTGATTTTTTAGAAGATAAATGGAAAGGAAGATAAATGTAAAATTTCCAAGATAATCATGAAAATCGAGAGGATAAGGAAGACTTATGCAAAGAGAAAACTCAAATCAGTGGCAGAAAAGAAAAGACGGCCGACATTCAAGACATATATAAATGGAGCCAAGGTGAGGAGTGCATACAGATATTTTAGACTCTCATAACTCTTACACTTAGGAACCTTAGGCATTACTCTCGACATTCTTAGTTTTCTATGTCTTGCACTCGATTACTAGACGAACTCCCAAAGTCAGTTCGATCTCTTGTTTAATCCTTTGTAAATTCAACTATGTTCGGCTTGATCCTCGAAAGGGGCACGTAGGCAGCCTTTCATAAGGTCCAGTCTGAAATCTTTAAAACCTTTTTCATCTTTTTCGTTTATTGTTAAGCGAGTTGCGTCTCACATAGGCTTTTCATAACACATGAGTTTATGCTAGAAAACATAGTTAGGTTTTACTGCATGTGTTATTCGATTTCCTTCGTAATCATGTTTCCATACATGCTTCATGTGTGTCTTTGTCTATGGAACGCTCATACGCAAATTCGAAATAAAAATCTACTTTTTCTCTAAATTCTTTTTGGTATATTTCTGTATTTTCCGCATTTATTTGGCCACTTGCCATTGGTCTCAGAGAGAATCCGGATCTCAAGGAAAGTAAGGTATTCTTTCATTTCTTCCGTTCACTGAAATCAAAGTGCAAAATTCGGTTCCCACAGTTATATACAGAGAACTTCCAAGGGTCTGTTGAAGCTCATCTTTTTACACAAGAAAGAGCTTTGAGTTAGCTTTCCAGTGCCACCGGTTTAAGGTTAATCAGGATCCTATACCAAAAGTTAAGCTCGTTTTACTGAAGAGTAGTCCGTCTGTCGTGCGAAAGGAAGCTGTTGAGGTTGTGATCCAGCGTTGACCGATAACACCATGGTTTCGATAAAAAACCCTCCTACTCTAGTGACCAATGAGTTTTAAGGAAGTTTCCATAATTGCAACTTACCCCAAAGTTTCTCTTTTTTACAAAAGAGTCTTCGACGTGTTTTAGCCTATATTTATTGTTTCTAAGCTATTGTCGACGGCTAAACTTTGTTTTAGGTTCGGATATAGATATTTGAACTTCTTCATAGAATGATCTTGAACTCTTGTTTTGATTATTTATGATATCTATTCCTTCTTTGATTATAATTTCTCCTGTATGAGTAGAGATCTCTTGTTAGATTTAAGGATTTAATGAGCTAAAAGTTGAACTGCTGACCATAGGATTGCTAGGGTTGTTCATCATATTGTACACCAGGATTTTTTATCAAACTAGGTTATAGAGTAAGGAACAATAACCTAATATCATAGGATCATCGTGGGAGTTTTTGAGGTTAATTTGAGCATATAAAATTTGGTGCCGTTTCCGGGGAGTGTTTGATTCGCCATTAGACTTAGGAAAAAGGTTTGGTCTTGGTTTTCAGTTTTTTGTTTGTTACTTTCAATTTCTCTTTTGTTTTTCAGGTGCATGCATAACATTACCAGAAGCAACAAGGTAATTGATCTCTTGGAGTTTTCGGATCAAGCAAAACTTGAATGCACAATCCGTAGAGAGAAGCGAGTAATATCCATCGACACCTTTTCTTTGTTGATCGACACGACATCTAATCAAGAAATGATCAATACCCCTCAGGCATCGATCGACACTCAAGTACAACAAGCCGAGATGGATGCGCCACTCATTATGATCCGGATTTCTTATGGAGACTTGCAGCTTATAAAATAGGTGATCAAATATATCCATCAAGAACTCCTGGATTAGATTCAGATCATATAAGAGGGACTGTCCACACCATCAGTTCAACGAGGTACAGCTGCTTGGTACCTTCTTCAGAGGTCTCACCTTAGTGTATCAGATGGCTCTAAACACATATAGTGAAGCAATTTCAACACCAGAAATCTTGAAGAAGCTGAGAGACTTATTGAGAACTTGGCGTCTAGCAATGGCACCAAGAATACTGTTTTTGAGGGAAAGAAATCGGCTGATATTTTGGACAAGGGGCAGATGGCTGAGGTTAAGGCAAAGCTGGACGCAGAAGGTGTGTAAATTGTAGAGGCTTCTGAGGACAAAGACGACAAGAAAGATATGAACTACATGAGGGAGACATGTTTTCAGAGTCAGAGGATTGAGAATCAGCAAGGAAACAAGAACTTCAATGGGGCTGGACAGAGAAGTAACTACAGCAACAATCAGAACTCGCAGTACCAGAATCCCTTCAACAGAAACAGAAACAGTAGCAACAGCTTCACCAGACACTGTGGAGCTTCTTCTTACCATAATCCTGCTCTAGTAACTCATGAAAGCCAGCTGGAATCTATGATTGATCAGGTTTTGGAGGGACAGCAGAAAATGGATGTAGACTTCAATGGGAAACTAGATGTTGTGTATTTTAAGTTGAACAACAAATTTTAACTCTCAACACCCATGTGAAGAAACTAGAGACTCAGGTTGTCCAGAACAGTGATGTTGTGAAGAGACATGAAACTTTGATTAAAGGGAGAGGTGAAGTTGGAAAAAATCACCACGTGAATGCTATCATACACGATGACTTTTGGCAAGTGGTGAAGCATGAAAAAATTCAAGAAGGTAACTTTAAGGTTGCAAGTCCTATGTTGTTTGGCAGTACACCCTGGTGTCAATCGACACTAACTCAACACTGATCGACACCCCCTACAGGGTTTGAGCATTCTCGACAGACAACCAGTGTAGATTGACACTATGTAGACGTTAATCGACAACCATCTGTACCCTTGACTTATTGGATATAGAAAGAAAGCATTGATCGATACCCTATAGACATCGAACGACACCAGTCGAACTATGGTCGGCGTCCTCCACAATATGATGCACCAAAGCCTGCCATTAATAAACAAGCCATTGAAGGACAAGAGAATGAAGATTAAGCTTTCATAAACATCTGAGGCGTGAGGCTACTAACAAGGAGAAGGATGATTTCACCAGAAGGTTACTAAAGATCCCCAAAGAAGAGTATTTAAATGAGGCCTACTATAACTACAAACTCTGGCTGTTTTTTTTCCGAGAGACCAGAGAGTTAGAAGAGGACATCAAGCAGATGTTCCACCAACTCAAAGGAAAAATGAAGAAGGTCATAAAGCTGAAGAAGAAGGGTGGTCCAGGAAAATTTGTGATTCCATGTACAGTTTCAGTTCACGGTTATCCTAATATGTTATACTGTTTCTTCAGTGAGCATCATACCAGAACGATGGCTACGCAGTGGGGTCTCAAGATTGAGCGTTCTTATGACCACTTTTGTGGATTGCTCTATGGAAATTTCATGAGGGATTCTCAGAGACATGGAGGTAAAGATTCCAAATTTTTTCTTTTGTGTTGACCTCCATGTGATGGATATTGAGATAGAGTGGAACACATCCTTGCTGCTTGGAAGAACTTTTATGACTATTGTATGAACCGTCTGCGATATGAAGGAAAACAAGCTGTGTCTCAAATTCTTTAACAATAATGTATTATATGACCTAGTTAGAGTGTTTAGAGGAAGAGAGACCACAGCCTACATTGGGTTTTGTGATGATCCAGGATTAGTGGCTACTGTTGATACCAATTCAGATTGATAAAGTTCAAATGACGAAGAAGTGTCGATCGACACACAACCAACATCAATCGACACCTCTGAGATTTCACAGCAAATGGAAGCTCTAACACTCAAATCTGCTATTCCAAAAATACTGCTATGGATAGTCCTTGCACCTGATGAACATGGGGTCTACAGAGATCACGAGGATCGCTCTCCCAGTATGGATGGAGGAAATATTAGTGTATCCAAGGCTGAAATGGTGAGATTCTCAAAGTGGATGCTAGTATAGGAAGTAACTATCTGAGGATACAGGAAGATGCAAGCCACTTTGAAAGGAATAGCAACACCACAAGGAACGACGGTGCCTCCTCCTATCATATTCCATCTGCAGCAACCAGAAGAGACAATATGGAGGCTTTGATGGAGTAGATCATTATAGGACAGGAAAAGATGGTGGATGATTTCTGTTAAAAGTTGGATGCAACTTACACTCAGCTGAATAACAATATTGAATGGGTGAGTAACCATGTAGAGATTCTTGAACTTCAAGCGGATCATATTAGTACTACTGTGAGGAGGCAAGAACAGTAGAGAACAAAAGGAGAAAATGCCATAAAAGCTTTGTGGGCTGCTGGTCGAAATGAGTGAAGGCAATGTTGAGAATTGTTTTCCAACAAGTTCTCGTTTGCCTCAAGACTAGACCACAACTCCAAAATGTCAAGCTAAAGACTTTAAACAAGCGTTAAGTGGGAAGAAACCCAGTACTAGATATTTTCACACTTTTAATCATAAAAATCAAAGGAAGATTAGTTGACATACCAGCATCGATCGACAACCAGCCGGCGTTCGTCGACACTTAACTGTGTCGATCGACACTCCATCGAGACAACAACTATACTCGATTTTTCCTTGTTAAATTTTTACAATTTTAATTTCCTTGTTATTCTCACACAATATAATATTGGAGACATTGTTGTTTATGTCTGGGGGAGGTGTCTACTGATATTATGTTTTGTTTTTAGTGTCAATTATGTTGTTTTATTAGTCCAAATAGAATCAGTTGGGGATTTGATGTTATCACTGATCCCCATTATGAAGGTGAGCTTCAATGAGTTTTGAAACCGGGAGCACAGCAGTACCAACCTCCGCGCTTACGTCAACCGATTCACCAGTCTCCTCATGTATGTCTCTTGATACTTCTTGTGTTCCTGAACCTCACTCAAACTCAAAAAAAGAATTAGACCACTTCATTGGGACCAGAAATTGGTGCAACACCAAGTCTAGTCGCCAATGCTCAAAATAGAATGCACTAATCTTGAAACAAGGTAAATCAACAAGAACAAGACCAAGCAACTAAGATCTCTAAATGCAATTCAAGACATAACCAAGATTTCAACAGAAATAAAACTCAGAATGCATCAACTGAAATGCTTTGAACAGGAATGATAAACCAGCAACACAAGTTCAAGCACAAAACTCTCTACAGGAGAACTACAAGCAAAGACCAATCATCAATGCAAAGCAATCAGGAAATGAACTATGAACCTTAAGCAATTTATGAATGAATCTAAATGTAACAACTTAAGGCAGGACAATATCGAGGAACAATCCTAATGCTAAATGAGATTAGATCAATCATCTAATTGATTTTAGCCCATAGCATGAATACAACACATGTCTAGGAACACTCCTAGACAATGAACCAGACTAATCATCAAATAGATATGCACTTCTAGATGCTTAACAATTAACAATCTCAAGGAAGACAAACAATGAAAAACCTCTTAATCAATTTCAACATATCATGAATGCAATGACAACCTAGGCAGACAATTCTAGAACTTGACAGTTTTGAATGATTTTTCTGGAGCAGAGACTAGAAAAGAACAACAACCTAGTCTCTAGACAACTTAAGACAAGATGAGATAAGATAAAAAAAACAGCAAATCACCATTTCAGAAGACATCACAGATTTTTAAACAACCTAGGATCAAACAACAAGAAAACAAAGAGAAGACAGAGTCTTACAACATCCTAAAAATAGACAAATTCTAGACAAGAAAACAAGACAATAGAAAAAACTTTTCATGAGCAGAAACTAAACAAGAACAGAAAGCTAGTTTCTAAAAAAAACCTAAGACAATTTAACACAGAATTGAGAGAATGAGAGAATTATAGAGAGTTTATGTGAGTTTAATGAAGAACACAGCAAGAACAGGACACAAATGCTCTTATTAGATTAGGAGGGTCAACTTACTATCAAGAAACCTGAGCAGGTTTCTTGAACCTCCAACCCATGAAGGATCATTGAGAATGCTCTGTGGACCTTTCTGATCCCTCCTCTCCTTCAGCTTCTTTGAACAGAGGAAGAGCTTCTGGTTGCCATTCATTTCTATGAGAAAGGACCTTGTAGATAGACATGTTTCCAAACACCTTTCCTTCCAGTAGTTATTTTTTCTTCATTCTGAACCATCTTAACCTTTTGAGAGTCCCTGGACACGCCATAGTTGATGATTTTCTCTTTCTTGGACAGCTATGGACTGCTGGGTAAAAGAGTGCTCTCAAGAGAGATGAACAAGAACACAAGCTTGTAGAACTTTTCTGAACTTGCTGAATCTTTCTTGTGCTTTCAAAGACTGATATATACTCTTATCTTCAGTAATGGTGAGGTTCTTCCCTCCTGGAAAACCTTTTGACCAGTGGATAAAGAGTTGTATCGACGAAGATTATGAACAGAAATTTGACAGAGATTTTTTTTAAGGGAATTTGCGGAAGTAGTGAGGTATTCAAGAGCTTTTAAGCTCTGATACCATGGGAGAAAATAAGATGAATAGGTAGAGTAAACTGACAAGAAGCTCCTGGTTCTGTTTGAACCAGAGAGAAATGAAGAGTAAGTGATGAAGAGGGAATGTAGGTGATGAAGTATAAGTGAAGACTATGAAGAGAATATGAATAACTTAGGTAACCAGAGAGTAGAGAGGAGGAGAATTTCGTGTGTAATAAGAGAGAGAGAGAGAAAGTAACCAAGAATATGCAGAGAGAAGAACTTTCTCCTTGGATTGCAATGGGTTACAATAAAGGCTTTAAATAGCCAAATGACAACAATAAACAAATCATAAAATGGGGGAAGACTAAACAGATATTATTGTAAGGAAATGAAGAGGACAAGAGGATTAGGACAAGTGCAGGCACGACCAGAAGGAGCAGAAATGGACATGAGGAGAGATGGTGGTGCAGTCTCCCATAGATGAAAGTGACAGCTCAGGTACAAGCTCTGATGCACATGTGATCTTCTTTCTTTCATATAAACTAACTCCGCCTGTTTTAATTCGAATCAGATATTTTCTGGAGGCTACAAACGGTCATAAGCCTCTCCCCAACTCCTTTCGTGCCTTGCAAGTTACTAATGTCGAGTGTGTACAAATGGCTGTACGAACAGACCTTAAACCGGCTTATGTGTTGCATCCGGATTAAATCATGGTTTGGCTTGTTTCTTCTGGATGTTTCATCTTCATTCTAACATTCTTGCCTTGCCTTCCAAGACACTCTAGCTCAAGCTTGGTTCCTTAGAAATCAGGACTGTACAGATAGACTTCCTCTTCAAGTGTCTAAATTCCTCTCTTCTTGTCTTCTTTATTTCTCTTTATCAATGCTTGGATCATGAACCAGATTTTTCTTCTGGACATTCCCTTCTTCATTTCAACAAGTACCTCCGTCGTTTATGACTACACGAGGGACTCCATATCTAGGAAAGATGATGCTCTTAAAGAGTTTAATGACTTCAGAAGCGTCATTTTTCGGAGTTGGTATTGCTTAGACCCATTTGGATACGTAGTCTACGGCAACTAGAATGCATTTATTTCCATGCGAAGAAGGGAAAGGGCCCATGAAATCGATGCCCCAGCAATCGAACATTTCAACTTCGAGAATGAAATTTTGTTCCATTTCCTTTATCTTGCTGATTTTTCATCTTCTTTGGCAGGGCTTGCACTTTGCTACGTAGGCTTGAGCATCTCGAAACATAGTTGGCCACCAAATCCTGCTTGTAGAATTTTTGACACTGTCTTGAAAATGGCGAAATGCTCGGCTTAATCGGATCCATGACAATGATACATAATTTCTGGAGTTTCGCTTTCAGCAACACATCGTTTGTATATGCCATCAGAGCAGTGTTTATAAAGATAGGGTTCATCTTAGTGATATCTCCGGAATTCTCTTAAAAATAATTTTTTATGATATCCTTTGAAGAGTTCGGGCTCTACTTTGGCCGCTAGATAGTTAACTATATATGCATACCAAGGTCTATCAGTGGTGCTCAGTGCACACACCCCCCGACTTAAACTTCTACCTCCGGGAAAATCATTATTTTGATACAAAAGATTACAACCGACGTTGATATCTATTGGAATGATTATGTCATCGTCCTTGACAAATATGGTGTCGGTCGACGGAGTATGTATGGAATCGATATGCTTTGTGGTTGAAATTTTTTGATGGGCTTGGCACGTTCTCGATCGATTCCATTTCATGTGCCGAGCTGACTCTACCAACGAAAGTTGATTCTGCAAAGTAAACATTTTCTGTGAACAAGAACTCATCTATAGGGATGTCGTCTTCCACTGTTGGGGTCAAAAACGGTCATCTCGAAATCAACGGCTAAAACCGAATCTCTATGTGAAAGTCTCTCGACACGTTCTCAAAAACATAAACTCGGAATCGAACAAAACGGTCTACTCTCTGAGAGACAAGTAAACCGATCCTGAGCGGTCTACTCGCCGTTTGGCGAGTAGACCGGCCCGAAACGTCTACTCGCCGTTTGGGTAGTAGACAAATCGTTCTACTCGCCAAACGACGAGTAAACTAATCTTGAACGGTCTACTCCCCAAACGGCGAGTAGACCAATCTTTAACGGTATACTCTCTAAACAGCGAGTAGACCAGTCTTGAATGGTCAACTTACCGTTTGGCGATTAGACCAATTGGTCTACTCCCCAAACGATGAGCAGCCCGGCTCCGAATTGTTTACTTGTCGGATGGCGAGTAGACCGAGTTTACGTGGGTCAGCGGATAAAACCGACCCGAAAAGCTCACACAACCCATATTAAGCCCATCTTTGTGACACTCCTTTCTGAGAATGAGTCAATATTAGTCCTCATTTCGGCCCAGTCAAAGTCATCATCCCAACTTTACGATTCAAAGAACCGAGGGGAATTGTCCTTCCGCATAAAACACGAATCAGTCGTATAAACTGGCAACGATTAACCAAACACACCAAGGCTGCCTCAATCATACGAGAGGTTCGAGCTTCCTTAAGGTCCGACGTCGTTTTGGGAAAGGCAACTTCAATAAATTGTAAAACGCTTGAGTCGCAAAATGGACCAAGGAGATCCAGGGCGCGGCTAAAGGCCCACTGTCGGTTTTATATGAAATAAAGCCCAAACACCTATGATGGTTTATCTCTACCTTGTAAGAGAAGATAAATATCAAGTCTCTAATGATAAAATGTAAAAGTTTCCATAGATAAACACAAAGATCGGGAAGATATGGAAGATTTCCGCAAAGCGATAGATTTGATCAAGGGCAGAATCGGAAACGTAAAACCTCCTCAGGAGGAGTATACAAGGAGTCTAAGGCTGAAGATGCAGAGGGATCCAAAAATTAGACCTAGGGCAGCTCTGCTAACTTAGAAACTTAGGAACTTAGGATTTAGGCGGCTGCAGACAGATCTCTCTACGGGGTCACCTTCGACCCTGGTTCCGCTTGTCTCTTTGTTAGCTAAGTCTTGTTCTTCTTTCAATTCCTTTGCAAACTTTGTAACTTTGTTCTTATCAAATTAATACAACGCCTCTGTGCAACTTCTCATTGATATTCTTGTTATCTTTGTCTCTTTCGTTTTCTCGTGTGTTGGCAGACAATCTGGGATCTCTGGGAAATTAGGGTTTCCTAACTTTCCTTATTTTATGGAAAATCAACAGTGCGAATCTCGGTTCCCACAGTTTGGCGCTAGAAGGAGGGGGACTTTCGGATTCTCTAGCTCAATCACGAAACGACTGAGAAAGGACATGCCCGATCCAGTGGGTGACGATGTCATCTCCTTCAAGGAAAGAGCAATGACCGATTCGGTAAAGCTCTCAATGATCTCCTTGTTATCGAGCTGACGTTCCAAAATATCGATGTTGCAAGGATGTTAGTCGATACCGGAAGCTCGGCCGACATCATATTCAAAAACACCCTCGAGAGGATGGAAATCAGTCCATTCGAAATTGTAGAGGATCCTAACCCAGTAGTAGGACTCTCGGGGGAAGTCACCATGTCTCTCGGCACGATCAACCTCTCGTTGAAGCTGGCAGCATGACGAAAATCGTGGAATTCTTGGTCATCGATCGACCCACATCGTATAACGCAATTTGGGGAACACCCTGGCTAAATTCAATGCAAGCGGTTCCATCGACATACCACATGTGTCACAAATTCCCAACTCCACGTGGAATCCAGACCATCTGGGGAGATTGGAAAATCTCGCAGGTTTGCTTCGCGGCGGAGTTAAAATGAAAAAGCCCTCAAGAAGAAACTCTCCCGAAAAAGAAAAAGAAAAAGAGTGGCGCTGACAACGCGACAAAATAGGATGAAACAGAGATCTTTTGCCAGACACGCGCCACATAGGCCTTAGATGGAAAACGTGAGCCTACTTGTGAACTCGTGATCTCGGTGTGTCCAGACGAGGCATTCCCGGATCGCTGCGTCGAGATCGGGGCATATCTGAGCGACCCTCTGAAGACCGAGCTTATAGCCTGTCTGAAAAGAAACTTGCACACCTTCGCGTGGGCCGCGAAAGATATGCCAGGAATCGATATCAGGGTCACATGTCACGAGCTCAACGTTGACCAGACTTTTAAACCTATCAAACAAAGAAGGCAAAAGTTGGGACCAGAACGCGCCAACGCGGTTAACGACGAGGTCGAAAAACTCCTCAAAGTCGGATCCATAACAGAAGTTAGGTATCCGGATTGGCTCGCTAACCCAGTTGTCGTCAAGAAGGAAAAACGGAAAGGGGCGTGTTTACGTCGATTTTACAGATCTCAATAAGGCGTGCCCGAATGATAGCTTCCTACTGCCGCACATAGATCGACTCGTCGAGGCAAATTCTGGGAATAAAATCCAATCTTTAATGGACGCATTCTCCGGGTATAACCAGATCATGATGAACCCGGACGACCAAGAGAAAACCGCGTTCATAACTGACGGCGGTACCTACTGCTATCGAGTAATGCCATTCGGACTAAAGAATGCCGGCACAACATATCAGCGACTCGTCAACCGGATGTTCTCCGAACAACTCGGAAAAACAATGGAGGTTTACATCAATGACATGCTCGTAAAATCCCTCGATGAATGAGATCATATCACCAACCTCCAAGAATGTTTTGAAAGGCTGAATCTACACAACATGAAGCTTAACCCCACAAAGTGTAGATTTGCGGTAGCGTCCGGCGAGTTCCTCGGATACCTCGTCACCTTCCGAGGGATCAAAGCGAACCCAAAACAGATCAACACTCTGATCGAAATGGCATCCCCGAAAATGAAACACAAGGTACAGAGACTGACCGGAAGAGTAGCAGCACTCAATCGATTTTTTCGCGATCCACGGACAAATACTTACCTTTCTACGATACTCTGAAGGGAAACAAGAAACAGTGGACCGAAGAATGCGAGAAAGCTTTCCAACAGTTGAAACATTACTTGGCCACTCCCCCAGTACTTGCTAAACCCGTAGAAGGGGAACCTTTGTTCCTATACATCGCGGTATTGACCACAGCCGTGAGCGGCATCCTCATCCGAGAAGAACATGGCGAGCAGAAACCTATCTTTACGTAAGCAAGACCTTGCTCGATGCAGAAACTCGATACCCGATGATGGAAAAACTGGCACTAGCGGTCGTAATGTCAGCACGAATGCTAAGACCATATTTCCTTTCTCATACGATCGCAGTGCTCACGTCATTCCCATTACAGACCATCATGCACAGTCCCAGCAAGTCCGGCAGGCTAGCAAAATGGGTGATTGAACTCAGCGAATATGACATCGAGTATCGACCAAAATCCTCTGCAAAATCGCAAGTACTCGCCGATTTTCTAGTGGAACTTCCTTCAATAAGTACGATCGTGCCGGAAGACCACTAACAAAACCATCCTCGACGACCTAAAGAAACGCCTGGACACTAAGAAACACGAACCTTCGGCAAGGCGAGACGTCGCTGAGGCCCGAGGATCCTCTTTTTCTCATAAAGATCTCCCAAATATGACTTCCTCAAAAAACAGTCCGCTCTCGACTATAAAATTGAAAGTCCCATATCAAACTCAAAGCCTTGTGCGAAATCCCCAACTCCGCAAATAAGTTTGTTGCTGATCACAACCAGCTCTTTACGTCCTAAACAGACTAAGTTATCTCGCTGAGATAGCTCTCGAACACCTGACACATGTTAATAACGCTATAAAAGAAATCCAAAATTTTGGTCAGCACTTTCGGGAGACTTAAAAATTTTCCTTGAAGAGATGCTCGACTTCTACCACACAAGTCATGTAAGTCGAGAACATATCGCGGACTTTAAAGCGGGATGGAGTCAGGTTAAAATCGCAACAGGTAAGACGAAAGCCAATTAGTCATCGCACAGCCTTAACCGAGAGTAAGCCTAGGTCTTGCCCTAAGCCTAGCAGACTGGTCTCAAACGTCTCAAGGCATGAAGTGCCGAAAGATATGAGATCCTAACAACATGTCTCTTCGTTTGCATCCGAACGCTCGCGAAATTTTTTTCGTAAAATATTCGATTTAGCCATTTTCGGCCCTCACAATTTTTGAATTTTTTTTGCTTCTTTCAAAACAGGCGACGAAGCGAACGACAAAGCGAACGATCGTCAAGTAAGAGTTAGATTGCGAGGTGACAACTCCTAGTCTTCCCTCTACATTCAACCACACAACACGCTCGTTAAAAAACAAAAACCTCTTTTATAAAAGCCATGTTCGTACAAAAGCCGCAAAAGCAGCAGGGACTCAGAGCCACCAACGGCCAGTCCCAAATAAAACATAGGCCCCACTCAGCCGAAATAAACATAAGAAACAAAATATTCTTAACCTCGATCAAACATAAATACCTCGACCTTCCTCCATGGCCGGAGCCTCTCCCTCGCCATCTCCTTTCGCCTCCTCCGGGCTCAGAACCGCGTCGTCTCTGCCCTCCTCAGCTACGTGCCCCAGACCTTCGCTGACTACCGAGCTAGGAAAAGGAATGCACTCCGCCTTCAATCCCTCGAGGATCAGGCTAAAGTCCCCTTCGACGCTCGCCAGTTCCTCCCTGCGAACCAAAAGGCTGGCTTCTTCGACTCGCGGAGATGGGGGCGCCTCGCACCGAAACAAGAGGGTGTTGCTCAGGCCTCCCTCAATCGCAGCCAAAGTCAGATCTTGGGAACTGACAACCGCCAAAGAGTCAAGGGAGCTGGCGACCTTCACCATGAAAGCTTGGAACTCAGCGCGAACCTCCTCTCGAGCCTCCGCAATCGCACCGGCTGCCGTTTCCTCCATATCCTTGAGCTTGCGCTTGAGTTTGCGCACTTCTGACCTAGCCGACTTCGCATCCTTCGTCTTAAGCAGACAACTCGCGGTCTTTCCTAGATCCCGCTCAAGCTCCCCAATTCGCGACTCGAGCTGAGCCGTCTCCCGAGAGTGGGTGTCCGCGATGACTCTCACTTTCCCCTCGAACTGCGCTGATCTCCCATGCGTTTCTGCTAACTCCTTGGCGAGACGCTCGACTTCTGACCCACATTTGCTAATCATCCCATCGATCAGCGAGACGAACTATAAAAAAAGAGAAGAAAGGAGTCAAAACAAAGATCAACACCGAAAAGAAGAAGAGAGCTTTCGAACAAATGAACCTTAGCACGATGACACGACGCTAGCCCCGAAAGCTTCGTCAAAGAGGGACCAACCTCGGACTCCTTAGTACACTTCCTCCTCTTAGCCTCCTCAGGGTTGGCACAAGGCGTCTTCCTCCCCTTAGGCGCGGCGATCGGAGGAGCGCTCTGAGCGGGTAAACCTAAAACGGCTTCCTTCTTAGCCGGAGGAGTAGCCATCGACTCTTGAACCGGCTCAACATCGACGACGGAAACAGAAGTCGTCGAGGATCCCGACGGCTGAAGCTCGACCTCTGGCATCAAGGGCGCTGCAGCGATCGTGTCTCCAGGAGGATTAGGGTCGTGAACAGCAACCGGAACCTCAGAACATGAGGGTACCACCCGCCTAGGTTTGCCTGTCTCTCAGCCTCGTCTAGGCTTAACTCGTTCGGGAACTCAGCCAAGTGAGCCAAAACATTCTCAAAAACATAAATTCGGAATCGAACAAAACGGTCTACTCGCCGTTGGCGAGTAGACCGGCCCAAAACGTCTACTCGCCGTTTGGTGAGTAGACCAATTGGTATACTCCCCAAACTGCGAGTAGACCAATCTTGAACGGTGTACTCCCCAAACGGCGAGTAGACCAATCTTGAACGGTCTACTCCCTAAACAGCGAGTAGACCAATTGGTCTACTCCCCAAACGGCGAGTAGACCAATCTCAACTTTACGATTCAAAGAACCGAGGGGATTTGTCCTTCAGGATAAACAAGAATCATTCGTATAAACAAGCAACGATTAACCGAACACACCAAGGTTGCCTCAATCATACGAGAGGTTTGAGCTTCCTCAAGGTCCGACGTCGTTTGGGAAAGGCAACTTCAATAAATCGTAAAATGCTTAAGTCGCAAAACGGACGAAGGAGATCCAGGGCGCAGCTAAATGCGCATTTTCGGTTTTATACGAAATAAAGCCCAAACACCTATGATGGTTTATCTCTACCTTGCAAGAGAAGATAAATATCAAATCTCTAAGTATAAATGTAAAAGTTTCCATAGATAAACACAAAGATCGGGAAGATATGGAAGATTTCCGCGAAGCGATAGATTCGACCAAGGTCAGAATCGGAAAGGCAAAACCGCCTCAGGAGGAGTATATAAGGAGTCTAAGGCTACAAATGCAGAGGGATCCGAAATTTAGACCTAGGACAGCTCTACTAACTTAGAAACTTAGGAACTTAGGATTTAGGCGGCTGCAGACAGATCTCTCTACGGGGTCACCTTCGACCCTGGTTCCGCTTGTCTCTTTGTTAGCTAAGTCTTGTTCTTCTTTCAATTCCTTTGCAAACTTTGTAACTTTGTTCTTATCAAATTAATAAAACGCCTATGTGCAACTTCTCATTGATATTCTTGTTATCTTTGTCTCTTTCGTTTTTCTCGTGTGTTGGCAGAAAATCCGGGATCTCTAGGAAATTAGGGTTTCCTAACTTTCCTTATTTTACGGAAAATCGACAGTGCGAATTTTGGTTCCCACATCCACCCTTATTCGTTCTGCACTCCTTTCTTTTCTTTTTACTTCTATATCAAATTCTCGGAGTAGTAGAGTTCATCGTAAGAGTCTCGGCTTGGCGTCTTTTTTGTTCATTAAGTATTTTAATGCATTGTGGTAAGTGTGCCCAACTACTTTTGAACCGACTAGATAGGAACGAAATTTCTTGAAGGCGAATACCACTGCTAGTAACTCTTTTTCTGTTGTCGCATAATTGCATTGTGCACCGTTAAGAGTTCTACTGGCGTAGTATATTGCATGCAGATTTTTGTCCTTCTTTTGTCCAAGTACTGCGCCTATTGCGAAATCGTTGGCATCGCACATAATTTTGAATGGTAGATCCCAGTCTGGTGGTTGGAAAATAGGGGCAGATACGAGTACGGATTTGATTTCCTTAAAGGCCTCAGGACATTCAGGTGTAAAATCAAATTTCACCTCTTTGCACATGAGTGCAGTGAGTGGTCAAGCAATTTTGCTAAAATATTTTATGAATCTGCTATAGAATCATGTGTGTACTAGAAAGCTTTTAACATCCTTGACATTAGAGGGTGGCGGCAGTCCAGTCATTACTTCAATATTTGCCTTGTCCACCTCAGTTCTGGCCGCTGAGACCTTGTGTCCCAGGGCAATTCCACTGTTGACCATAAAGTGGCATTTTCCCAGTTTAAAACCAGATTTTTCTCTTCACATCTAGCTAGTACCACGCACAGGTTATCGAGACATGTTTTGAAGTTTGGACCGTATACTGAGAAATCGTCCATGAAAACCTCCATGAAATCCTCAATCATATAGGTGAATATTGACATCATGCATCTCTGGAAAGGCGCACTGGCGTTACAGAGGCCGAAAGGCGTCCTGCGATATGCGAACGTTCCATAGGGACAAGTGAAGGTGGTCTTTTCTTGATCATCCAAATGTATGGGAATTTGGAAAAATCTTGAATACCCGTTGAGAAAACAGTAATATTCGTGGCTTGCGACACTTTCTAACATCTGATCGATAAAGGGTAAAGGGAAATGATCTTTTCGAGTGGCGGCATTCAGTTTCCTGTAATCGATACACATCCTATGTCTGGTGACAGTTCTCATAGGGATCAATTCATCTTTGAAATTTATTACCACCGTAATTCCGCGTTTCTTCTTAACAACATGAACCAGACCAACCCGGTTGCTGTCCGAGATAGGATAGATGCCTGCTTCTAGAAGTCTCATGATTTCCTTTTTGACGACTCCCTTCAGGTTTGGATTTAATCTCCTCAAATGCTCGATGGATGATTTGGATTCATCATCAAGGTGATTCTATGCATGCATAAATCAGGAGAGATCCCTGGAATGTCATCTAACGAATATCCCTGAGCTTTGCGGTGCTTCCGCAATTTATTCAGGAACAATGCCTGCTCTCTGCTACTCAAGTTTGCATTTATGATGACATGAGAGGAGTTTTTCGTAAAGGAAAGCATATTTAAGACCAGCGGGAAGTGGTTTAATCTTGATTTTAGGTGCTTTCATTTTGTTCCAGTCATCGGTTACAGCACACTGTCGATCGACGGTTGTATCGGGATGTCGATCGACGGGAGTGAATAGATCGAGTTCCTCAATATCGACATTGAAGACTTCCTTTATGGCGTCCATCATCCTTGTATACTCTTCATTTCGGTCATCAATCGCTAAGATGTTTCCTTCAGGAGATGTAATTGCTCTCTCGAGGGGATCGTTTGGGCACGTGACCATGAATGACTCCTCTGCGAGGTCAGAGAGATAATTAATATGATAGGTTTGACCGTCGATCAGAGGTTGCTTTATTATCTGCTCCATGTCAAAGACCATCGGTATCTTCCCGATGTTGAGGCATATACACCCGCCCCTGACATTAATGATCGCTCCGGCAGTGGCCAGGAAAGGTCTTCCTAAAATAATCGGGTTTCTGGGTTCCCTCTCATATTTAGGCACTATGAAATCTGTGGGTATATCACAGTTTGGAATACGTACGGGCACGTCCCAAGCACGCTTTCCGGAATCCTAGTGGATCTATCAGCTAAAACTAAAGTTACCCTGGTAGGTTGAAATTTTGTTAGCCCGAGGATGACTGCAACTGAATAAGGCATCAAGTTTACACTAGAGCCTGAATTGCAGAGGGATCTTTGGAATCTCTCATCGCAAATAGTGCAGTCCAGAACAAAACTACCGGGGTCAAGGAATTTGACTGGAGTTTTTCCTTGTATAATTTTGCTCACTTCTTCGGATACCATCATCATGCAATGTTCAGATTTATGGAATCCTCGCGATGCCGCATCTTTCACCTACTGCTTATATCATACGAGATGTGAATGGCCTCGCGGAGCGGCATATCAATTCTTAATTTGTCAAACGCTTTCTCGCATATTGCTTTATCTATCTGCTTCTTTTTCTGCTTAGCTTTTTTTGGAGGAAAGGGGGAGGGTTTGCTTGGTAGACCCTTGTTCTAACCGGTTCGGTTGGTTCTGGATCGGAGTGTAGATCGCTTCTTGTTTCAGTGTGTCAATCAATTATGGGTTCGGAGTGTCACTCGATTCTCGGTAATGATGGTCGATTGATGTCTCCTACTTCCCTGATCTTTTTTTATCTTTGTTTATCAAACAATTCCTCAAGATCGCCAGTCTGGTCTAACTCTATTTTTGGGGTGATCTCGGGGATTTTCTCGTTAGAGACGGGGTCCGATTTTTCTTTTCTCATCAGTCGCGATTTCGCTAATTCATCGATAGTGAGGCTTTCTTTAACGCTAGGGGTGAATTTTCTACCATTTCGCAAAGCCACGACATTGTAGTAGCTTTTAGGATTAGCATCCGTCTTACCAGGTAAGAATCCATCCTCTCTCCTGATGGACATAACATTACTCGCCACTTGGTTGTTGAGCCTCTTAATGTGTTCGCTCAGAGTTTCTATTTGTTTCGTCATCTCTGAGTATATCTGATCTAACTTGTCGTTGAGGTCAGCGGCTATCATATGATTTCCTGTGAAAACTTGATTCATCTTTGACTTTAAACTTCTTTCGTATCTGTCCACAGTGGTGTCGTAGTTGCTAGTTAAATTGCTAGTGCTTTCCCTAAATCATTGATTATTCAGACCCATCACTTCAGAATCTTTCTAACTCGAATTGAGGGATCCTCCCCTTCCGCGTCTCTCCTTACGAAATTTCTACCTAAGGCTATGTTTTCTATCAGCTTTTTAGCGCTTTCAGAGCTTCGGGTACCGAAGTTCCCCTCGCTGGCTGTATCAAGGATTGTTTGATAATCTAGGTTTAGTCCTCTATAGAAAGTGATGACGAGTTGGGGCTCTGAGAATCCATGGTGAGGGCACCAAAGCTGGTAACTCTTGAATCTTGCCCATGCGGTTTTAAAAGATTCACGGATACAATGAATTAATGTAGATATTTCTGTTCTTGCTCCCCCGTATCTCTTCTCGTTAAAGATATGATTGATGAAGGCGCTTCTAATATCTTTCTATCAAGTCAGGGTTCCTGGTGGTAGCTTGTTCAGCCACCTCCTGGCGTCACATCCAAGGGAGAAGGGAAAAAGTTTGCAGAAATTGAAATCACAGTTCACCATGTCCGCTAGCATCTCGATGTGATCATTTGGGTGTTCAGTAGGAAGACCACTGAACTGATTTTTGCTCGCCATAATTAGGAAGTCTATGTCAAGCTTAGAGCTTCCTGTATGGTTGTCCAATAATCGAATTGCAGACCTATTGGAATAGGTTCTGCTGGGGTTTAGGTAATAGAGTATTGGCAATTCATGCTTAAGCTTATTCTTTGGAGATTTAGTGATTTAATCAGGGATTGCAACCCCCTGATGTTTGATAAGTTGTCTTTCTTTGTTGCTTTCGTTGTTCATTGGTTCTACAAGACTATATTCTTATTGTCAAAATCAGTAAAGGCGTACTTACCTGCTTCCGGCTGATCGGTATCGATCGATGGCGGTGGAAGGGTGTCGCCCGACAGTAGTGGACTCGCGTCGATCGCCTCTGGATGTTCCCCGTCAATCGATTCTTGTTGTCCCGAATCCATATTCTCGCCCTTTAAGTACCTATGTCAAAGGATAAGGGAAAGAATAGATTAGCAAACAGTAAAGTAGAAATCTAGACAATATTCTAAACGAAATCTAGTGGCAATAAGAAAGAGTCCCCGGCAACGACGCCAAATTTTATGTGGGATTTTATATCACTCTCAAAATTAACCCTATTCCCACTTTTACTCTCTCAACTAAGAGGTTCCGAGTAGTATTTAGGGATCGAATCCACATAGACTATATGATTGCACAATAGATTTATTGCTGTCGAATTAAACCTAGAAAAGTAATAATAATAGTAAACAAAGCGATTTCAAGATTGATTTGGTTTGTGAAGGTTAAATTAAGGGATTAGACTTAGGGTGAACTCTCAAGTAAAATTAGGCATTAAAGAATAATAGATTGCTAGGGTTTTAATCTCAAACCTCAGGGGTTTAGGAGATCAATCTCGCGCATCTCGATTGAGTATCGATCAATGTCCATATAGTGGTATCGATCGATGCTCTTTCTAAACAGTACTGGTTTTGCGGTTTGCTGGGTTCTCTAAACTTCTAGTTCAACTCTCGCATATCACCAGTTATTTCGACTGTTTAAGATAAGTTCAGGGTCATAACCATGCTCTCGCTTGCACTATGGAACCTTGACTTCTAAGATTGAGGTGATCAAATTCAACTAAGCATTAAGAGAAAATTAAAAAAGAACCAAGGAGATTACCCTAAAAATTCTATAAAATCAACAAGACATTACTACCATTGAAGAATTCTAAATCTAATAATGAACTACCCAGACATAGCAATAAATAACATGATTAAAGTCTGAATAAACTGAGTAAAGAGATAAGAAGTTTAAGATTTTTTCTGTAATAAGGGTCAGATCTCTCTCTCCAATAGATGTAGCAAGGTGTTCCAACTCTTAGCACTAATTTTCTGGCGGCCTCTTAAACTAAGATAGAAAACCCTAATAAATAGTCTATATTTCGGCAAGGGATTTGTCTTGCAAATGATTAAACTTCTTGGTAAAACTTTTAATTTCTCAGGTCTTCATAAATCTCTTGGCCGACCTGGCCGTCGATCGACGGACAATGTGTGACGTCGATTGATGCTTCAATAAATAAACAAGATTCGATTCTGAGTTTCTGGCTGAGCATCCTAAATGCTCCAAAATAGCCCAAAAGCTCCAATTGCTTCCAATGAGTACCTAAACATGTAAATACTCCAAAACATAGTCTAGACACACATAATAGACCCTAAATAGAGCCTAGAACGTGGCCTAAAACTGGTAATAAATAGGCTATATCACTGGCGGAACATAAATTGAGACAAATCACGACGACATCTATGGCTAAACCCAACGCACAAAGATAACTAAGCCTCCGAGTGAAAACGCTTTTGAAAAGAATGATACAGGTTCATCCATCCGACCAATGGCTTCGGAAAAAGAAAACAAATAAGCTTCCGAGCCCAACGGTCTAGCCCAACCTCAGGAGAAAAATCCGGAAGAAGTCATCGATCCAACAACAATCACTGCAACTAAGGCGATCGGCGCAGCGGCAACCGCCGAGTAAAAATGCTCACGGCATGAACTGAATTACCAGACGTCTTGATCCCCAAAAGAGGTACGTAGGCAACTCGTCGCAAGACGAGTTTAGCTGTCCCCCTCTCTAAAAAAGAGGGGGGGGAGTGGGTACATATATATATACTCGTATACTCCCATATTTTAAAATATTTGTCTTTGTACTTGATATTTTTTAAAACTTGTCCGATAATAAGAAAATGCAATATGACTTCAAAAGGTCTCGCAAATCTCTTATATCGCTATATAAATAGTTGATCTCCTGAGTTACTTTACTGCTACGATAACAATTCAATATTTGTTAAGAAACGCCCAGGCACGAATAAACGATTATCGTATAACCCGAAAATAGAAATCTCACAAATAACCAATTCATTAAAAACCAAGAAAATTCCAAGTGCTTCCAAAATCATCCCTCGGACGACATATGAGTATTCACGACAATAACTGAACATCTCTGAAACCTGCAAAACATTTTGAAAAGCGATACACTAAGGAAACTTCCAAATGGAAAACTCCTCTTAACAAACTACTACACAAATGATTCTCAAATAAACAGTCAAAATAGACCTCCAACCGAAACACCAAACCCTATTCTCAAAAACATGAGATCACCTTACACATAAAACATATTTTTGGAAAACAAAAGCGAGGCGTCGCGAGAAAACCTTCGAAAATATAGTTTCAAACTCGAAACAAACAACTAAAACAGTTCGTCTGCGACTATTTATTAACAACTAACTCATAAGAGCATACACTCGCTCTTATATCACATTTGTCGATTGGCTCTGACAAGTACATTAACCGTTTTCTTAACGAACGGCTAGACTTCCCCCTCTCGTAGAATTGGTTCTCATACATCTGACACAAGGAGAATAGCGCGTTATAAAAGAAATCCAAAATTTTGGTCAGCACTTCTAGATGACTTTAAAATTGTCTTTGAGAGATGCTCGGTTTCCGATCAATGCAAGTATATATGCCGAGAACTTATCGCAAACTTCAATATTTAGACGAAACCAGGTCGAAACCGCAAACGGGTAACATAATCCAGAATAGTCACCACCAAAAACTAAAACCGATTTTAAGCCTAGGTCTTGCCCTAAACCCAACACATTGGTCTTAAACATCTCAAAGAATAGTATATAAACTGATACGAGATCCCAATTTTTTGACTCTTCGCTTACATTCGTATGTTCATTAAAATCCAAAAAAACTAATTTGTTCGAATACTCGCACCGAAACGAACAACGTACATAACGATTCTCCAAAGAGTTAGATATGAGATGAAAACTTTGTATTCTTTCCTCCGCATCCACGACACTACTCATACACTATTGAAAACGAGAAACATACTTCATTAGATAAAAGGCGCCGAGCGGCAGGGATTCATAGCCACACACGGCCAGTCCCGATATGCTAAACAAATGGCCATACTTTTCCAAGAAAATGTAATCATAACATAGGGAACACACTCCCTTAAAAACACAAACATCGTTCACGAATCGTTCTCATAGCTCCCATACATCGACCTCCCAATCGGGTAGTCCCTAACCCTCACCGGGTCCACATGCTGCTCAACCTCGGCGTCCTCTCCCAGAACAACAGTTCAAACCTCTTCTGAGTAAGGAGAAACGGGAATCGGGGCCCAATGTTCCCAAATTTTCTTCTCTATCTGAGGGATCATCGATTCTGTGTCAGAAAGGTTTGCCAGATGCCTTCACATCGTCGCCTCTTCAGTCTTAAAGTTGTTGCTGCTATCCTGCATACGCCACAAGGCGCCACGGAACCTCGACATTCCCGATAGTCCCAAAGGACTTATACGCTTGCTGGAACTCTCCAAAGTCAACCACAAACTAAGCCGAAAAATCGTTCATGATCGAGGCCCTCTCGTTCTGACCAGGTTTGTTCTTGCGACGAAGAAGGCGCGCTCGCTCCCGCCCGAGATCTTTCTCACGAAGAAGGGGCGCCTCAGCCTTGCCCTTCAAGCGAGCAATATCCTTGGGCCATCTTGCTTCAAGCTGAGACGTTTGCGCTTCAAGGTAGATCGCCGTAAGGGCCTCGTCCATCACATGAAGGCCCTGCAAGAAACTTTTCGTTTAAGTTAGGGGCAAAGTCTACAAAACAAAATCGAAGTAAATGCCCAAACTGACCCCATGCAGAATTGCGATGCTTCCGTGAACTTTGCTAATTTAACAGCTTCTCTGCTGGTCGCGGGCTGACCCGACGTAACGTTAAGAGAGGTGAGATAGTACTCAAGGTCGGACCCACCTCCGAATGACGGCAGCGGGGTCTGGCTGGTACCACTCCCATCTCCAGCGAGGAGATTTTGGTACCATTCCTCCATGGGCAGCTCCACCCCCTCGTAAGTGAAAATTGCCTTCATCGACAGCAACTTGCTTATTCTTGGGAGACCTCTCTCTCTCCCTCACAGTAGGAATCTTGTATGGGATGTACTTCTCCATAATCGGATCTGAATCTTTGTCCATGACCGTGAGAGGTTGAGATCGAGCGTGATGATACTCAACCGCTGCGGAGAAATGTAACCCAAATAGAACATGCAGCCTCAAAGAAGATCCCTAACAACGAGCGTGTCTGAATGAAATGGGGGGGGGAAGAAGGTCGAAAATTGCAAAACAATGAAATGGTCAGACATCAGTAAAACAAAAGAAAAATGATCAAATTATCTGACCACTATACCCTTGCGACCCCATCTTCGTTTAAAGATAAGGATGCTTTCTTCCGCAGCCGAAGCCTTATCTACGCGGATAAAGAAGTAACACTTGTCCCAACAATGAAATTTGGACATAAGCGGCTTAGTCACCGACATGTAGTTCCTCGAAATGAGACATTACCGGAGCAGCAAACCCGTACTCTTCGAATACAGAAAAGCTAGAAGATAGTCAACGTTCGAATACATAACAACTCGTAATTAAAAACCAAGATTCCGACAAGGTGCTGCAGACCTGTAGGCAAAAGTAGACTTCTCGACAAGCCATAGTGATCCAAGAACCTTGATATGATCTCCGGGATGGGAAACCATAAGAAACATATAGAAGATACACCTAGTAAAATGTAAAATAGCCACGAGGCCAAGAGTTGGCACTCTTCCTATGTTTCAGCATCCGAAACTTCACCTCCACCGGAACTAGGTAGAAATCTCGAATCATGGCAAGGAAATAATGCCTACAAAAACTAGGCCCCTCGGTAGCCCCTACAAAAGTAGGTCTCGCAGGGAACCACGAGTGAGCTGGTGGGGGTACAACACCGCAGGTTGCATGCCAATACGCCTCCACCTCTTCAAGGTCAATGGAGTATCGCAAAAACTCAACCTTTCGAACTACCTCATCACCCCGAACTCGTAGGCTCTTGAGAACGAAAGTAGAAGGTGATGCATCCTCAAAAATTTCATTTTTGAAAGCCATAACACAAAAACACAAGGGAAGAAGAGAGAAAAAGATTTTCTACCTTGAGAGAGTTTTCTTGAGGAAGTGAATTAGTAAAATATTTGAAAGCTTAGTCTACATACTTATATAAAAAGGGATCTACTATTCATCCACAGAATTTAGCCATCAATTCCGCCTAAGTTAACTAACACGCCTGACATCTCACAAAAACACCTCGATAATTCTTGCAAGCTGGGGAACAATTTGTTGGGGTCAAACATGGTCACAATGGAAACGATGCCTAAAAATTACCCTGGAAACGATATATCTCTTTCAAGTAAACAAAAACAAGAAACCATCGCATCTAAACTCCTCATCACCCTACCCATCTCATCCCGATCAACGAATCAAGCCGTAAAATCATAGAAATAACTGCGTCTCTTCCAGGTCTAGTCGCCCGTGGGCGACTAAACACGGAACGTCAAGTCGCCCATGGGATAAAAAATTGTAAAGACTTGTTTTTTTTTGAAAAATTGGAGTCAATCGTATAAAACAACAACAATTAACTTTAAAACACCAATGTAATCTAGGCTATATGTTTGGTTTATTATTTTGCGGAACAAGCATCATGTAATCATATGAAGGATGATATCTACGTAAGAAATCGTAAAAACTGTTTAAACCATAAACAGCTCGAAAGGGTCTAAAACACTATAAAGGCCCACTTATGATTTTAGACAAGAATGAATACTTACAATGACGGTCTGCCGGATTCCTGGAGAAGATAAATGCAAAAGAAGATAATTGTCAAATATCGAGATAATTATGGAAAAATCGAGAAGATAAGGAACATTTCCGCGGAAGGATAAACTTGAATCAATAGAGAAGGAAAGACGACAGACCTTCGAAGGCATATATAAGAGAAGCAAAGGAGAGGGACTCAACATACAAGAAATTCTTAGCAAAAAACTTAGCACTTGGAGCGATATAGCCATTTTTTATTTCTTGTTATCGAGCTGCGACTCAACTAGGATTTAAGGTCCTAGGTTGTTAGAAATAGGAAACTCACCAACAGCTCTTGAAACCGAGTCTTTACCTGTTGTAAACGCTCCTACGATGATTCCGAATAAGATCTTTATTGCTCTGTTCTTCATCTCTATTTATTTTATTTCTTGTTTTTTCATATTTTGATTACTTTACGTTTGGCTCAACAGAAAGGACCTCAAGGGAAGTTAAGTTTTCTTAGCTTTCCTCCAATTTCGGAAATTGATGGTGTGATTTTCCGTTCCCACATCGATGATGCTTATTGGGCCCGCATATTCTGGATGTTTTTTTAGAGACAAAAAGGATATCGAGCGTATGTTCCATCAAATTAGAGAGAACATGAAATAGATAATTACAGTAAAGAAGAAGAGTGACCCAGGCAAAATCGTGGTTCCCTGCATGATTGGAGGTTACAGCTACCCTATTGCACTCTGTGATACCAGTTCTCAGTCAGTATTATGCCCAGGGTGATGGCTGAGCAACTGAGTATGAAGATAGAGCTTTCTGAAAATTCATTCACTGTTGTGGATTGTTCTAAGGTGACTTCAGGAGGGATTGTCAGAAACTTATAGGTACAAATCAACAATGCCTTAGTTATAATTGATGGGTATTCATATATACTAGAATTCTTATCAAGTACTTGGGAGAGCCTTCATGGCTACTATATGAGCTGTTTGCAACATGCAGAAAAATCAGATGTGTCAGACACTCATATACAAGAATTCTTTCTATGAACCAGTTATAGTGGTAAAAGGAAACATGCCCTACATTGAGATAAGAGATGATCCATAATTTTTGGCAGTATGTTATTCTGATTCGGGCGCAAACCATGAAGATGACGGCGAAGTGTCAATCGACACCCAACCAGAATCCGTTGACACTCCTGTGAGTCAGTTGTATCGAGAGACTTTCACAGTTGAAACCACCACTCCTCCTATGAGAAAGATACATGTAGTAGCACCAGATGAGTATGAAGTTTACAGAGATGAAGAGGGCAATGACAATGCTAAGGATGGAAGGATCATCAATGTTTCAAAGGAAGAGATATAAGCAATACTTGAGATGGAAGATAGTGTGGGAGGTTGTTACTTAAGCTTAGCAAAGTATGAAGGATTTTTTTCAGATGCCTAGAGTCAATCCTAAACCTCCTTAATGGCCATAACCTGAGACATACAGAAGAGATCAACTTGAGTAGATGATAGCTGACATTATGGAGAGGATGTTTGATGAGTTCTACATGAAGATTTATGCAATTTACTACCCTCTCAACAACATAACTGGATGGTTAAGGAAATGTATGCAAGAGTTACATCTTTATGTGGATTACGCACATGAGATCATTCAGTGACAGCAAGAGCACATAACCAAAGGAGAAGAAGTCATCAAAAGCTTTATTGGCACCTGGTTCGAGATGAGCAGAGAAGATATTGATACTTGTTTCTCAACAAGTATTCCATTACCTCCATACTAGCCCAAAACCTCCAAAACGTCAAGGTAAAAACTATAAACAAGTGCTTCATGGGAGGCAACCCGTTAGTCAATTTGCATTTGGTTTTATTTTCATTTTACTAGATTTTCATATTTTATTTAGTTCAGGTAAAAACACCAATCCAAGGAAGACAAGTCTGCAACAAGCACCAACTGACACTTGATAAATCTAGATCGACAGAGCATCACGAGTATCGACCGCCACTTCACTGTGTCGATCGACACTCATATCAGCGAGCATGTATACCCTTTTTCTTATTAAATTCGTCCTTATGATTTATTTTCTCACCAATCTTGGACTGTATAACATTGGGCACAATGTTGTTATAGTCTGAGGGAGGTATTACTGATATTGTGTTTTATTTTGAGCTTCAGTTTTATTTTGTATTTATTGAGTTATATATTGTCAAAAAGGGGACGATGAACTTTTTCAATTTTACTTATTCATTAACCACTCTCTAGGACTAATCTTTGAGGTTATTGATTGCAGGGTGTACTGAATGGAAACATAAAAGTGGATCACCTGTCAGTAACATCCATTCTAGTTGAGAGCGGAAGGAACAAAGCTGACTTCCAACCTTCATCAACTTGCTTGTTTTGGGGTTTGGTATACATTGGATCAGATTCCTCCTTCAATTCTAGAAGTTAAGAGTTTGTGTGTTTCTGGCTCCCCTCTGACCTCTCTTTGGCATCTAGAAAATAAAAGATTGAGATAATTTTTTGAGATGTAGAGGGGTAGGAAATTTCCTGTGATCCCATTATTCTAATTCAAAGGGATGATCACACAAAGCTTGCAGCGATGGGTTGGAAATTTTCCCATGACCCTATTATTCGTCTACAATATGAGAAATAAGAGAAATAAGAAGAGAAATAAAAAAGGAGAAATAGAAAAGAAAATATAGCAAAGAGAAAAGAGAGGAAATGGATCAGAGAAGACTACATGTGTGTTCAGATACTTGGTGGGGTAAGAGTCCATGTGTCTTTTGATCGATACTCCCAAGATTTAGCCTACACATTCATTTGTAGAAATGAGGTCAGCAGAGGAGTATGTCAGGAGGAATCAGCTGAGCTATGGGCTGGATAGTTTGGTTCCTAAGTGATATCGCTCAAATTACCATAGAGCAACTTTCTCTCTCAAATAAGAGGTTCAGTTATAGTATTTAGGGAACGAATTCACAAGGAGTGTGGGAAAACAATGGATTAGAGATATTAAGATTAAGCTAGTCATTTAATATTAAAGCAGTAAATAGTAGTAGAAAAGTCAGAAGTTGGTTTGTAAACGATATGATGAAATAGCTAGGCTTAGTGTTTCATGCAATATAATTATGATGTATAGATGCTAAGGGTGTGTGATGAACCGTTCTATAAATTAAATGCAATATAGTAAGATATCCATCTCTTGCTGTGAGTCTAGTCAGATGACTAAGTCTTTGTTTCAGCTGTCGCATTCGAGCGTCGATCAAATTATGGAAAGAGTGTCGATCGATGCTACGTTAGGCAAGCATTAACATCCTAATTGATAGTCACTAAGTTAAATAGACCAGCTCTCGCGGGTATCTAACATCCTAACTCAGGATAATCAATGTCAGGTAATGAACCTACTGTTGTAGTTGTCAGTATCCTAAATTCAGGATTCTAGTTGGCTACTCTAGAACACAAGCAATAAGTCTAACTCTGATGAAGTATCCTTAATTGACCTTGACAGTTCTATATCTCAATAATTCATATAAGCCCTAATAAAACCCTAAACCTAACAAGAGAAACTACTTAAACATATTTAAAAAGAAACATCAATAATATTGAATGAAATGCATAAATAGAATGAGGTATGAAAACAATGGAGTTCCAATACAAATTTTTGAAGAAGTCTTGATCTTATCTTCGAAAATAACTAAAAAGCTTCTAAGAATGGTGGAATAGTTTGTGGATGGTCTAGGTGGTGTGTTGCCCAAACAATGGCAAAACACCTAAATACTAGGTATAAAGTTGGTCAGGGGTAGTCTTGATATTATGTGGATATTCTGGGTTTGAGTCAGTCTTGACTTTAAGTCGTCCCGTCTACTTGCGAGGGTGTCGCGTGACACCAATGAGGTAGTGTCGATTATTACTCTTCCTGAATCTTGACTCTGACTTCTGATTTCTTCAGCAGCTACGAGTTTTCTCATAATTAAGCTCTAGAATGCGCCATAATCTCCACATTGCTCCCAAAATACCTAGACCTGAAAACACTCTAAAGTAGACTCCAAATGCATATGATAGCCTCTAAAAATCACATACACTATGGGTGAAAACTAGTAAAATCTATAGTATATCAATTCCTCCAGAATTATCCTTTTGATTATTCTCAAGCAAATAATATAACAGTTTTGTGAAAGAGGTTTGAAATCGCAGGAACACACAATTTTTAAACAAACTATTATCACCTCTGCAATGTTGTAAGCCCCATCGAACCATTGCTAACTTTAGAGGTACCTTATGCACTCTACCCTAGCTTAGCAACCAAACCATCAAGCCAACAACTTACTTAATACTGTCTGACATACCTCTCTACTAACCTCTTTTATAAAGGTGCATGCTTTACCTTGGGAGTATCGATCAAAGGACACATGGACTCTTAATCAAGCAAGTATCTGAACACATATGCAGTCTTATTTGATCCCTTTCTTCCATGTTTCTCTCTTCTTTGAATCTTTTTTTTCTTTTCTTTTTATTATTCCAATAAACAGTGACGCTGCCGCAATATGTCTTGTTCATCTTCTTTTTTCTTTCTTTGACAAAGTTTCGGCGAATAATGAGGTCATAGAAAAATTTTCTACCCCTCATTTCCAACAATGTGTGATCATTCCTTTCTGAATTAGAATAATAGAGTAATATGAATATTTCCTACCCCGCTACATCTTTCATAAAATCATCTCAATCTTTTCTTTTCTAGATGTCGAAGAGAGAGAGAGAGAGAGAGAGAGAGAGAGAGAGAGAGAGGAGAGAGAGAGAGAGAAGGGAACCAGAAAACATATAATTTTACATTTTAGACTTGCAGGAGCAATCCGTTCCAGTGTATACCAAGCCCCAAGACAAGCAAATTAAGTTGATTTGGTTGTAGGTCATCTTTGGTTCCTACAAACATTCCCAACAACTATGGATGTTAATGGCAAGTAATCCACTTTTGTATTTCTATCCAGTACACCCTTCCATCAGTAAATCTAAGAATGGTGCTAGAGAGTGGTTACATAATAAGTAAAAATTTAAAAGTTCATATCCTCTTCCTGACTCTATAAAACTCAAAAACACACGAAAATAAAGCTCAAAATAAAATAAAATATCAATAATACCTCCCTCTGATCTAAACAACAATGTCCCCACTGGTATACAGTCCAACATTGGTGGGAAATAAATCATAAGGACAAAATTTAAAAGGAAAATATATATAGCTGCTCGCCGATCGTGAGTGTCGATCAACATTTAAGTGGCAATCGATACTCTGGATGATCTGTCGATCGACATTGAACATGTGCCGGTCGATGCTCGTTGTATACTTGTCTTCCTTGGAATTTTATTTTAATTTGAAATAAAGAAATACGCAAAATCAGTAAAAAAAATTAAAACTAATTTAAAACTTACTAAATGGGGTGCCTCCCAAGAGGCGCCTCTTTATAATCTTGAGCTTGATATTTTGGAGTATTTTTGGCTAGTATGGAGGTAATGAAATAATTGTTGGGAAGCAAGTATCAACATCTTTTATTTTAATCTCGAACCAGGTTCAAAGATCTTGATGGCTTCTTCTCCTTTGGTTATGTGCCCTTGCCGTCTCTGAATAATCTCATGTGTGTAATCCACTTTCAGATGTAGCTCTTCCATGCATTTGCTTAAACATCCAATACTGTTATTGAGAGGGAAGTTAAAGCGCCCTAACACAGACTCTAAGTCTGGTGAGGTTGCTATGATTCAGCCCTAAATTTTACTAAGGCATTCAGTTCGTTTTAAGGCCTTATTTTTAAACATTCAGTTCAATTATGTGATTCATTTGATAGAGTCTATATGCGAGTATAATAGAGAAATTATAATAAGAGATGAACCAATTCTTTATTTATTTTACAAAGGATTCAATACAATGAGAGTTTGCCTCATAAGCTATTACAAATTAATTGATCCTAAACTGTTTATCTAACTACCCATCCATCCTAGGCTTCGAGTCTTCACGGCTAAGCCAAATCCTTCCCACGATCACATCTTGTCCTGAAACCAACAACAAACATAAGCGATCTATCGATGAATTAGTGAGCGGTTTCTATTCATGCAACATATGTTTGGATTCTTTCTATATCTAACCCGGAATCCCCTTAGTAATATTCAATCTCTCAAGTCACTTAACCAGATCGATCATGTTCAGTTTGCGTATCTATATCTGACCGTCTGACTACTGAACCATTCGGATCGGCCATAACCCGATCAAGCCATTCGGCTATGATCCATCATCTATCAGATCCAGCACTTAAGCATTAGATCACATGATTAGATCGACTTACAGACATGTTCCATTACTCGGCCCTAAGGCCTAAGATACTCGATCGTTCATGCAGAAGAAAACGATCAAGTACATAGAGAGAAGGATATAACTGTTTGGCCGATGGCTTATCCGGTCCATCAACTCAACTTAGAGGTGTGCTCTGGAGTCCGAGTCCCAGCACGCTGCTCTTTCTCCTTTGGACTCATGGTTGGATCGATCTTCAAGACGATGTGGTTGGATTGCCTTCTTGGCTTGATTCCGGTCAAGTCTTTCTTTTAAATCACCCAAGTTCTTCTCTTTCGGATTGCCTTTGTGTTTTGATCATTTCGTGAGTTTCCTTAGTGAAATTGTGTGTCAAAAATTGATCCCAAGGCCTGATATTTATAAAAGACTCGACCAAAACTGCTTTGGGCAAAAAGCTGCCTTTTTGATAACCACCTTGACGATTATCCACACGCGCCCCTTCAGCTAAAACCGCCTAACACGCTCGCCCGACATGCCACAACTTAATAGACCAAGTTTGGATCTGTACCTGATCTGACCATCAGTCTGATAACCACCCCAACCCGACCGGCTGGCTCAACCATCAAACACTCCACCAAGCTGAGTTGAGCTCCCCAACAGTTGGTCCAGCTGGCTGAGCTAGGTCTACTAGCTTATCGAGCATGCTTAGCTTACTGAACTCGACCTGAGCTCCGTCCATCTCGCCCAAGCTCCATCCATCTCGCCCAAGCACTGTCCAGCTCGTCTCACTCTTTCCTTAGCTCAGTCCAGCTCCTTTTTCTTATTTTCCTTTGTTTTCTTAGCTAAGTACCGATCATTAGTAAGACTTAACCCATTATTCAGACCATGGAACGCTTGCCTTTGTGTCTTACGACCGGATCGCATGTTCCCTCGTTCCATGGTCCGTCCCGAGGATCCTATCTAGGATCGGGGATGCTACAAGTCTCCTCAACTTGATAGAGATTTGTTCCCGAATCCAGACCAAGTGATACTTCATTCTCAAACTGGTTGAACCATTATGGGAAATCAACCTTCATCTTAGCTTCGGTTTCTCAAGTTGATTCTTTCTTGCCATTGCAATCCCAAATGACCTTAAACATTTGGATAACTTTCTTCCTTGTTGCCTTTTCCATCCTATCAATAATTTGAACTGGTCTTGTAAGACCTAAACCTGGCTATCTAGCCCACGATCAAAGCCTCACGTCGCTCGGTCCATATATAGATGGAACCTCTCAATATTTCGCCCTTCATCTATAATATCACCCATATGCGAGGGCTATCTTAGACCATAGCTAAAGACTTCCCTAATCATTCATAGCTTAGATCCTTTCAACTTATACGCAGCAGAATATTCTCTATTAACAATTGATCTATATCTAGTCTAGAACTTGACAGGTAGAATTGTTTATGCCTTGGTCAGTTCACTTACTATCCTTCAGCTTATAGAACTATCCTTAAAATGGTTCAAGTCATACTGATCCAGGGTTCCATTCCCCGAAAACATTCTACCAAAATCATAGCACGATACTAATTTATCCAAGTATTTGGTAAGTCATACCTTTGCCACATCCACAAAGCTTGCTAGCTCGTTGAGCCTCCATTAAGCCGAACTACTCCTTCGTGTCTACTGGACCACGATCACTCAATGATCTTACTGACGGTCCTTACCTTTGTACCTGCATTAAACAACTCCATTTGGTACTTAGTCATTCAAAAAACCATTCCCACATACTTAAGTAACCCTTGGGAAGTCTTCAAACGGTTAAGGATATGCATCTGGCCCTTCTTGGCTCATGCACCATCCATCAACCTCTTGCCTCATCGGCTATCACATCATGTCAATTCTCCTGGACTAACAATGTCCATCAGAACCTACGTCAATCTCGACTATGATCAGATCATACACGACCTTCCTTGAGGAAGCATGCATAGGCTCAGTACTTCGGGTCCGCGACCTATAGCTCCAGCCATACTCTACCTCAGGCTCTTAACCAATCCTTTGGCATTGTGTATCCACACCAAGGTTGATACTAAAAATTCCTTATAGTCACTATATCATAGTGACACGGGATTGATTCATAAAGAAGGTAAGACCATCAATCCGGATCACCCAAGGATCGTGGATTGATCACTATTCCTTATGCGGCTCTTGTCCTCACTTGGCACCTCTTGGCATGTGAACAATCCTACCATAGTTATGGTTCACGAGAAAGACTTAAATTCCTGGGTCAGGTATTATCCCTTAGGATATACTCAGTCGGATCAAGATCCTTGACTGATATCTAACAACCGGTTACGAATGAGCGGTTACTCATCCAACCCACTCATGCCTCTTGATGATTGTTTAGTGATCGCACCCCTTTGGTGTAATACTCACATCCCCTTGACTAAGGAATTATATACCAATCGGCCATATACTTAGAGCACTTCTAAGTATAGTCGCAACCCATATATACCACAACTGGACCACCCATGAATCAACCCGTACACACATCCAGAATCTAGGATCGATTGAAACATCCGGGCAACTAGGCCATTGGCCTTGGGCATCTATATTTAGGCAGACCCAGGCCTTGTCCCAAATACCATAAAGATCCCAATAAGCAACAGGCCTGGCCCCTTGTTCCAAGGAGACCATCCGATCCTTAACTGAGATTGATCAGACAACACACATCCATATATGTTCATGTAACATGATTTGGTTGAATCCAATTAACATTGGGTGATAGTCCGTACTCATGTTAACTCCTGTTCCCAAGGCTTTCTGAAAATATCTACAGAAATGGGAAGTGAATCGAGGGTGTCCATCTGAGCCTATGCTTACCGGTTGATAAGTCCTAGTATTTACCACTTTTAGACCATTTGAGTCTAGGATGTGTATTAGAGTCTTTTCAGGTCCATGTACATTTTGGAGCATTGTCGAGATTTTGAGGATTTCTAGAGCGCAAAGAGAGAGGAACCCCGTAGATGGTCTAATTCAGCAAAGTACGAGTTAAGAGAAAGTATTGCATCGATCGACGATGCCCTCTTGCCATCGATCGACGGTCAACGCGCAGAAGCCCAATTCACAAAGTATTCGACTTTAATCCCAAGTCACAAAATTACAAGATATCCCCTAGACGTGTTTTACCTAGTTTATATAGTCTTTGCTAATGTTTTATGCAAAGGGAGACTTTTTGCAAGCTTTGATACTTTTCATTATAAACATAGTAGTTTAGCATTTTTGGGAAGAAGATCAAGAATTCTTCAAGCTTTGTATTGGAACCCTGCTTTATTTCCCTATTCTTAACCTTAAGCATTATTGCATGTTTATGATTATGCTCTGCTTAGCTATGTCTGAGTAGTCACCATGTTAGAATTAGGGTTTATTAAAGGTTTTGATGGATTAACCAAACAATAAAATTGCTAGAATGATTATTAGAACTGTCAATAAAATTTTACTTATTGCTTGTGTTCTAGAGTAGCTAACTAGAACAATGATCTTAGGATAATTGACACTACGAGAGTAGGATTGTTACCCGAATAAATTTTGTTGAGCAAAAATTACTAGGGACAATCAAGAGAATGGTCTAGTAATTCTAAGTTAACCAATCGAATCTGAACGTTTGATGCTTGACTAAGAAAGCCATCGATCGATGCCGTTTGTATACTATCGGTCGAAGGTCATTCCGAATTTGCACACGAAAGTTGTAGACTCTGAGCTTAGTCATAGGATATATATAACTTATAATATCTTACTAATTGAATTTGTGTTCTAAGATTGAAAACCCCCAGGCTTCTATCCACTATAACTCACTACCTGAAAACCCTAGATCAAGTTATTTTCCTTACTTGTTTACAAACCAACTATATCCTTATTTACTTATTTTAAAGTTTTATAAATTGCCTAGCTTAACTAAGTTGATTATCAAATCTATTGTGTGTCCTCGCTCTCTGTGGATTCAATACTACATCCAAAACTCTTATTTGAGAGAGTAATTAGTAGCTCTAAGGTAATTTGAGTAAATATCAAATTCGGCGCCATTTCCGTGGAGAAATGATTGCCATTAGATTTGTTTTGCATGTTTTGTCTAGGTTTTCTTTTTAGTTTACATACATTTTTTTCTTTCAGTTGCATGCCTAGAAGTACCAGAAGCAACAATGAAAAGATCTATTTTTCTTAGACTCAGTAGCCATCAAACGTAGCATCCGCATGGAGAAACGACAAGCATCGGTCGACACCAACACTTTTTCGTCGACCAACACTCATCTGCTGAAATTGATCGACACCAATACCGAGATATCGATCGACGGTGATTCCCAAGCAGATATGGTTGCTATGCTGATTGTGACTATGACCTCGATGGTCATCTACGTAATGCAATAGGTCAGAAAATTGATGATCTGGGGATTGTAATCCCTGCACCAGAAGAAGTTGTTGTAGCCAAGCTAGAGCTGAAGCCAAGGCTGCTCAACCCATTACGTTGGGAGACTACAATCGTCCAAATCAAATCTATGCCAACAGATCTGCTATTCGTCCTCCATCTTTCAAGAGGAACGATTTTGAGCTGAAGCCAGCCTATTTCACACTTGTGGCACATACACCATTTCATGGTCATTCTCATGAGCATTCTATGGATCATTTGGAGTGATTCGAGGATCTTGTGTCTGCCATCAAGGCTAATGGAGTCCTTGAGGACTACCTTCTATGCAAGCTCTTCAAATATTCGCTTGTTGGAGATGTTTCTTACTGGATTAAGCAGCTACCACTAGGACCTCTTACATCTTGGACAGACATATTAAACGCCTTCCTGCGTAATTTCTTTAATGATGCCAGAGCTGACGATTTGAGGAGCAGAATTGCTACATTCACATATGAGCCTGCAGAGTCTTTTTGAAACTCCTGGATCAGATTCAGATGCTACCAAAGAGATTGTCCACACCATGGATTCAATAAAGTGCAACTTCTCAGCACTTTTTTCAGAGGATTGAGCTGTCATACGAGATGGCTTTTGATACAGCCAATGAGGTAAACTTCTGCACTAGGAGTCCAGAAGAGGCTACTAGATTGATAGAGAATTTGGAAGCTAGCAACAACACCAAGAATAATGATCATGAGAGGAAGAAATCAGTCCCTACACTGACCAAGGATCATACGGAAGAAGTAAAAGCCAAGTTGGACAGTGTTCAAAGGTTTATGAAGAAGCAGGTTAGCTTCGCAGAAGGTGCAAAAGCTATAGGATCTGACAATGAGAATGGCGAAGAAGAGGATGTGAACTTTGTTAGTGGAAATGGATTTGAGAACTAGAGCAACATAAACTCTTATGGCACTGGTCAGAGGAGTAGCTACAACCAAGGATCACAACAGCTAAGACCCTCCTACAACAACAAAACCTATGGAGCTTCCTAGTATCAGAACACCCCATCAGATAGAATAAGATTGAAGCCATGATTGACAAGGTTCTGGAGGGACAGTAGAAAATCACAATGGATTTCAATGGAAAGATTGATGTTGTCTATGCCAACCTCAAAACTAAATTTGAAGCTCTCAACACCCATGTGAAAAAGCTAGAGAATCAAGTTGTTAAGACCAATCAAGCTGTGAGGAGACAAGAAGCTTTGATCAAGGAAAAGATTGAGGCTGGACAGAAGCACGACGTCTGTGCCATCATAGATGATGATATTTGGCAAGCTGTGGAATCCCCTGCCAAGTTTGAACGACCATCAATCGACATCCAAAGTAAACCCGATCGACGGTACCTGAAGAATCTGTGGAACCGTGTGAAGAGATGGACATCGATCGATTCCACCAATCGACAGCAGTTCGAAATTAAGGGATGTCGGTTGATAAGCATAGACAGGAGTCTTTTATATGCTAATGGGCACTCGAAACCCACCCTACCCAAACCCAGACAGACAGATGAACCAGTCCCTACAGTTATTGAGAAAGCTATGAATTGACATTATAGAGGACAGAAGAAGGTTCTTAAGTGATGCGACCTGGATCAGCATCATGAAACAAGGTATGAAAATCAAGTACGAACCAGCTAGGCAACTAATCATAGCTTGGCTTAATGGGCTGTTTATGGGCCTTATCGGTTTAATTCTTGAAGTTCTAGACCGAGAGAAGCTAATGGGCTTGATACAAAATATGGAGGCCTTGTTTTAATTAAGAAATCAGTGTTTAAAATTATTCAAGAAAGGCCCAACAAGAATATACAACACATGGTCGTATAATATATCAATCTGACGGCAATTCAATGATCGTCGACCATGCGAAAGGACTCAACCAGCCGAAGAGTCATTCTTTCCAAACCTTCCAACTTCCGTCAAGTCATCATTTATGGTCAAGTCTTCTATGTTTAAGAGTTTGTTAGTTTCTATGTTTGATTATTCCTTTTGTATTCCAACCTTTTATATTCCATGCCTATTATATAAAGGCTTTCTTTGTATTGTTTTAAATCATTCACTTTTTTAATAAAAACCTTTCCTTTTAACTTATTGAATCATTTGTTCTTCATTGAACATCTTATCTTTTGAGTCGTCGGAGTGTGTCATATCTTCGGGCTTAGATGTCTGGTAGTATCAAGAGACTTTCCGCACCTCTTGTGTCACCTTTCGATCCACATCCCTTGATCGTTTGTGCTTTCTAGCTCATTCGGTGCAAGGCTTATCCAATCCACCAACCTTAGAGTGATCCTTCAAATCTAGGACGTATCATGTGGTATCAGAGCCACTCTGAGGTTTGGAGTTCCTCACAGCCAGACATTCGTAACTCTTCATCTTCTAAGAGATCAACTGTGTCTTTTGGACTGTTGAGAAACCGTGAGGAGAAGGCAACGCGCAAAGCACGAGAAGAAAATTTGCGAGAATGGAGGTACAACTCTTCATCTTCTAAGAGATCTGTGTCTTTTGGACTATTAAGAAACTATGAAAAGGAGGCTGAACTTAAAGCACAAGAAGAAACGTTGCGAGAATGGAGGTACAACAAACATACAGCCGAGATGATAGCACAAAATGAGCGTGACCAAGAGGAGAAAGCCAAGAAGTCACGACCCGAGAGAGACAAATGGAAGAAACCACTCAGCAAAGAAGGTACAAAAATCTTCACTGATTCTTGTTCAATGTGAGTTAAACCGAGCAGTCCAAAGAAGACAGTCAAAAAGCCACAATCGAAACAAGTTGTAGAAACTCTATCGGCCAGAACTGAAGAGAAGAAGAAAGAGGGTTTTGAGAGATGGCTGGTGAGTTTCAAGGCTAAGATCCTTCAAAGGATCACAGACCCACGTCCATCGTTAGTGTTGGAAGAAGATCAAGAGGCCAAAGATATCAAACCAGAGCTATTGACTGTTTATGACCCAGCAGAATCTATAAACGACCAGCTGCATCAAAAGGAAGAACCAGAGGTTATAAGTGTTCTCTTGGAAGTCCAAAAGGTGGCTGAAAATGTGGTTGATCGTGGACTAGAAGCTGATCATAAAAAAGATCTCACAACCGCTTATGCTTCAGGTGATATTCTTGGTTCTTTATCAAGTGATAAACTGGATCAGCCATTCGTTTGCAAGGAGTACAACCCAGTGAAGCTACTAAGGCATGAAGAGGGTCTGAAACACTTCATATTTGAGCCAGGAAAAGAGACACGTGATCAAAGCAACAATAACCAGACCTTGGTGAAAGAGATAACAAAAGTGGAGCAAAACAATGTCGGTTCATTCATCCTATAAGGTCCGGATTTGAGGACAAATCCTTTTAAAGGAGGAGGGGATGATGCGACCTGGATCAGCATCATGGAACAAGGTATGAAAATCAGGTACGAACCAGCTAGGCAACTAATGATAGCTTGGCTTAATGGGCTGTTTATGGGCCTTATCGGTTTAATTCATGAAGTTCTAGACCGAGAGAAGTTAATGGGCTTGATACAAAATATGGAGGCCTTGTTTTAATTAAGAAATCGGTGTTTAAGATTATTCAAGAAAGGCCCAACAAGAATATACAACACATGGTCGTATAATATATCAATCTGACGGCAATTCAATGATCGTCGACCATGCGAAAGGACTCAACCAGCCGAAGAGTCATTCTTTCCAAACCTTCCAACTTCCGTCAAGTCATCATTTATGGTCAAGTCTTCTATGTTTAAGAGTTTGTTAGTTTCTATGTTTGATTATTCCTTTTGTATTCCAACTTTTTATATTCCATGCCTATTATATAAAGGCTTGCTTTGTATTGTTTTAAATCATTCAACTTTTTAATAAAAACCTTTCTTTTTAAGTTGTTGAATAATTTGTTCTTCATTGAACATCTTATCTTTTGAGTCGTCGGAGTGTGTCATATCTTCGGGCTTAGAAGTCTGGTAGTATCAAGAGACTTTCCGCACCTCTTGTGTCACCTTTCGATCCACATCCCTTGATCGTTTGTGCTTTCTAGCTCATTCGGTGCAAGGCTTATCCAATCCACCAACCTTAGAGTGATCCTTCAAATCTAGGACGTATCATTAAGTATCTTAGAAGGGAAGTTAATGAGAAAGTGATGGACATCTTTTCTAAGAGACTCCTCATAATCCCTTTAGAAACCCCATTTGAGGAAGCTTATTGCACTCACAGATTGTGGATGCTCTTCAGAGAAATCAAGGAGACTGATAAGGACATTAAAAGAATGTTCAATCATGTAAGGGAGAAATAAGTCAGATGGTCAAGTTGAAGAAGATAAGCAACCCTGGGAAGTTTCTGGTTCGCTGCAACATCAAGGTACATGAATACCCTCATGCACTCTGCGACACTTGTTCTTTAGTAAGCATTATGCTAAGAACCATGGCAGATGTGTTAATCTTTAAAGTGGAGCCTTCTAGTGATTCATTAACTTTTGTGGATTTCTGTAAGGTGAATTCAAGAGGCATAGTCAAAGAGCTCTAAGTGCAAATCGGTGATGCCCTAATTCTTGTAGAATTTCATGTCTTGGACATCCAAGTGGAGCATAATTAATCCCTGCTACTTAGAAGAGCTTTCATGGCCACAGTAGGAGCAGTATGCGACATGAGACAAACAGGTTGTATCTATCTCTTATTGATCAAAATCACTACTATGAGCCTGTGCAAAAATAGAACCAAGACTGCTTTCTTTGATTTGGTTCATGAACCAGGACTTTTGGCCACATGTTTCTGCGACTTCGAGCATGAGAATGCCCTTGATGATGGAGCACCGATTGATACCCAGCCGAATACATTGGTCGACGATGCCAACCAGTTGATCGATGCCCACCCTTTGACATCTATCGACGACAACCCTGACCTAGGGCATGATACGGCTAACAAATATTACGACGAATCTTGTCTAGAAGAAGAAGAAGAAGAAATCAAGTGCAATGCTCTTGAATTAGAGGAACCTGGAGATTTACGAGGATCCAATAAAACGTGGATTGAGACATCGATCGATGATGGCCCTATACCATCGATCGATGTTAATTTGGCAGAAGGGTACGAATCCTATAAGGATCCAACTAGAAGAAGATTTTGTTGGGAAACCATTGATGAGTATGGAGTTTATAGAGATGAATATGGGAATGCACAAGACATAGATGGCAGTATCATCCACGTGTAAAAGGAGAACATGCGAAAGATTTTCCAAAGAGCAGTAGTGGTTGGTTACACTCATCTGCGTTTACCAGCAGAGAATTTTGAGGAGACCAAGCCATCAGCTAACTACTACAGTAGAGCAGAAATCGATGACATTGTACAAGGAATCTACAGAGTACATCAGATGTTAATGGATGACTATTACAAGTGGATTGATGAGATCTATTACCCATTCAACAACAATATTAGCTGGTTAAGTATGTGCATGGAGGAGATGAAGAAAAAGATGGATGCTACTCTTCAGATGGTTCAGAAACAACAACAGAAAGAAGAAGACAAAGCATCATCGATCCACGTACGAGCTCGACCATCGATCGACACTTCACGTGGACCATTTACACAGAGGCTGGTAACTGAGAAGCTGCTAGAAGATAAACTTGATTGAGTTTATGCATTCCAAGACATGATGATGGAAGGTATCTCGAGGAGATTGGATGACATATCCATACCTACATATAGCAGAATTGGCTAGTTACACAAATGCTTTGACAGCCTTAAGGAGATGATGTCTCCAATTGAGATCACCAAGGAGAACATGAACAGCCAAAGAACCAGAGGTCATAAAGCCATAAGAAGCTTTGTTAGTACCTGGTTCCAGATGAGCAAGGAGGCTGTGGAAATTTGTTTTCCAACAAGTGACCCCATCTTAGTCCAAACAGTGCTAAACGTCAAGCTAAAGAGGCGACCCACTATTTGGTATGTTTTAAAATTATTTTATTTTCATTATTTTACTAAATTTTTCATTTTTGTTTATTTGCAGTAAAAAAAAACAGGAAGATCGAGAACCATCATCGGTCAATATCATAACATTACCATCGATCTACACTCGTAATAGAGTCCGGTATTTTTAACTGTCCTCATTACTTTTACTTTTGATTTAATTTTCCCACCTAACCGAGACAGGATAACACTGGGGAAAATGTTAAGTCTGAGGGAGGTTTACTGATTATTGCTTTCTATTTTGGAGTTTTATTCATATGTGTTTTATTGAGTCATGAAAGGGATAATGATCAGATTGAATTTTACATATCATCTAACCATTCTATAGCACCATTCTAGATTTTTTTATTGCAGAGAGTACTAGAGATACCAAAGTGGAACATCCCCGCCATTATATCACACTTACTTAGAAAGTTTGAAGGAATTGAAGCTAATCTCCAACCTAATTTGACTTATTTGGTTGCTTTGGGGTTTGACATAAATTGTATCGGATTCCTCTTGCAAGCATGTGTGCTTCTAATTTCCTTCTCTCTCTCTCTCTCTCTATCTTCGGTATCTATAAAAATAAAAGATTGAGATGATTTCCTGAAAGATGCAGAGGGGTAGGTAAATTACATGTGACCCCATTATTCTAATTCAAAAAGGAATGATCACATGCTGTGGAAGAAAGGGATAGGTAAATTACATGTGATCCCATTATTCGCTACACTTTGTCAAAAACTAAAAAAAAAAAGAGAAAAGAAAAAGAGAGATGAACAAGGTGGACTCTATCTTCATCATTGATTCATTGGACTTATGAAAAATAAAAATATAAAGATATTCAGAGAAGACATAAAGAGGGAAGAATGGAATCTGAGAAGATTGCCTGTGTGATCAGATAATTGCAGGGGTAATAGTCCATGTGTTCTCTGATCGATACTCCCAAGGTAAACATGCACTTTTGTTTTATGCAAGAAATGAGGTTAGTAGAGGGGTGAGTCAAGCTAGTATCTTTTAAGATGTTGGTAGAATAGATTTGGTGGGTATACTAGGATAAGATATATAAAGTTTCTCTAATATTAACACTTGTTTGATGTGGTTGCAACATAGTAAAGGTGATAATGATAAGCTAGACATTTTCTGAGTTCCTGTTTTTAAACCTCTTCCATAGGTTTACACTTGTTTTGCTTGAGGACAAGCAAAATGTTAAGTCTGGGGAGTTGATAGGTTCCAATATTTATCACTTTTAAACCATGTTATAGGCCCTATTTGGAGTATATTATACGTGTCTAGGATGTGTTTTGGGGTCTTTTCAGGTCCAAATACATTTTGGAGCATTGTAGAGATTATGAGGCTTTGTAGAACTCGGAGAGAGAGGAACCCCGTTGCTGGTCAAATTTACCAAAGTACGAGTCTAGACAGAGTATTGCGTCAATCAACGACTAACTATTGCCGTCGATCGACGGTCGACGCGCAGAAGCCCAGTTAACAAAGTACCTGACTAGAAGCCCAAGTCACAGAAATTACAAGATTGCCCCTAGACGTGTTTTACTTAGTTTATATAGTCTTTGCTAGTGTTTTATGCAAAGGAAGACCTTTTGCAAGCTTTGATACTTTTCATAACAAAATAGTAGTTTAGGGCTTTGGGGAGAAGATCAAAACTTTTTCAAGCTTTGTATTGGAACCCCACTTTCTATTATCTTATGCAATATTCCATGCTTATGGTTATGTTTCACTTAGCTATGTCTGACTAGTCACCTTGTTATAGGGTTTATTAAACATTTTGGTGGATTAGCAAAAAGAGAATAATTGCTAGGGTGATTATTAGATATGGCAATAGAATTGTACTTATTCCTTGTGTTCTTAAGTAGCTAACTAGAACCCTATTCTTAGGATAATTGACTATGAGAGTAATATTGTTAGCTGAATAAATGCTGTTGAGCTTAAATTACTAGGGACAATCGAGAGATGGGTCTAGCAATTTTAAGTGAACCAATAGAATCCAAACATTTAATGCTTGAGAAAGAAAGCCTTCGATCAGTGTCGTTTGCATATCTTTGATCGACAGTCATTCCAAATTTGCACACGAAAGTTGTAGACTCTGAGCTTAGCCGTAGGATAGATATAACATATAATGTCTTTACTAACTGAATTCGTGTTCTATGGTTGAAAATCCCTTGGCTTCTATCCATTATTATTCACTACCTGAAAAACATAAATATAGCTATTTTCCTTACTTGTTTACAAACCAAGTATTTTCTTATTTACTTATTTTAAACTCTTATAAATTGCCTAGCTTAACTAAGTTGATTATCAACTCTATTGTGTGCCCTCGTTCTCTGTGGATATGATCCCTAAGTATTACAACTGAACCTCTTATTTGAGAGAGTAATCAGTGGCTCTAAGGGAATTTGAGCACGTATCATCAGTACTCCATGTAACCGGACTATCTCGTCCATATACTTCCAAACTATCTCTCCCACTCCATCTGTTTTCTTTATGGTGATGAAGTGAGAAAACTTGATCAATTGGTCTACGATGACCCATACCGCATCCTTCTTATTCCTTGTTTCTGGAAGACCTGTCACAAATTCCATTGTGATTTGATACCGCTTGTATTCCGAAATGGGAAGGTTCTACAACAACCCACTCGGAAATCGGTGCTTGGCCTTGACAAGTTAGCAAATTGGGCACTTCTCCACCCACTGGGCCACATCTCGTTTCATGCTGATCCAATGATTGTATCTCTATGCCCTGGTACATCCTGGTCTGACCGGGATAAATTGAGAACTTGGACTAGTGAGCTTGCTTTAGAATCTTGTCCTTAAGCTCCCATCATAAGGCACACTTACCCGATCTTTGACCAGGATTGTCCCATTGTTGGACATTTGGTACTCGGTCTTGTCATTTTGAGCAACTTTCTTCAAATTCTCATCATTTCCTTGAGCAATCGGATCCTTGTGAGAAGATCCGCTTGGTCTTCAAGCTCTTCAGACTCCTTTTCAGCTGACACATAAGTTCGTCTCATGCTTAGTGGATCCGCGAAAAAGTTTGTCTTGCCCGGGTGATAAGAAATTTCTAGATCATAATCAGCCACAAATTCCATCCATCGCCTTTGCCTTAGGTTTAGCTCAGGCTGGGTGAAAATGTACTTTAGGCTCTTATGATTGGTGAAGATCTGCACTTTGGCTCCATACAAATAGGAACACCAAATCTTCAAGGCAAACTCCACCGGCAGCCGATTCGATGTCATGGGTCGGATAGTTCCCTTCATGCTTCCTTAATTGCCTGGCTTTATAGGCAATCACTTTTCCATTTTGCATAAAAACACAACCAAGCCCGGATATAGATGCATCTGTGTAGATTGTATAAGCTTCATCAGTTTCAGGCAAGGCTAAAACTGATGCACTTGTCAGCAAATCTTTCAATTCGGAAAACCACCTCTCACATTCTTCCGACCATATGAATTTTACATCTTTACTAGTTAATTGAGTCATGGATTAAGCTGTACTCGTAAACATTTTTACAAACTTTCTATAGTAGACAGCCAATCCGAGGAAGCTCCTCACCTCGATAGCATTTTTTTGCCTTGGGCACTCCTTGATCGACTTGATCTTCTCTGGATCAACCGAGACTCCCTCACCAGACACAATGTGTCCTAGGAACCCAATAATATTTGGCAAAAAACTGCACTTGCAGTTTTGCAAAGAGTTTATGTTACCATAGCCGTTTCAGCACGGCCCGAAGGTGACCTTGATGTGAATCCCGATCCTTGTACTAAACAAGTAGATCATAAATAAATATGATTACATTAAGGGGGATGGATCGCTGGTTAGTCCGAATGGCATGACCACGAATTCATAGTGTCCATACCTCGTTCTGAATGATGTCTTCCACATATCACTTGGCTCGATTGGGATTTGATGATAACCCGATGCCAAGTCAATATTGGAAAACCAACTCGCCCCTCTTAGTTGGTCTAGAAACTCATCTATCTGAGGCAATGGGTACTTGTTCTTCACAGTAACCCGATTCAATCCCCGATACTCGATGCATAGACGAAAACTTTTGTCTTTCTTCTTTACGAACAGGAATGGTGCACCCCACGGCGAGCTACTTGGCCGTATGAATCATATTTTCGTCAGCTCTTCAAGTTACTTAACAGACATTGTGGCTGGATCCATTCCATATGGTGCCTTAGGCAATGGAGCATTTCTTGGTTCATGCTAGATTGTGAATGGATCCGACCAATCAGGTGGTAAACCCGAGAAGGTTTGGAAAACATCCTAGAACTCATTGATCACTGTAATTTATCAAAGGTTTACATCTTCCCCGACTTTGGTTGTGGTGATTGTATCCAAAATAGGCTTCACAACCCTTCTCAAGCATCTGTTTGGCTTGGATCGCCGAGACCACTAAACTACCAGAACTCAGCCTTATCCCTTGGAACTGAATCGGTCCAGCCCCACTATCAGAGCAAAGTCGCCCTCGGTGGCAGTCCAGAGTGGCCCGATATTTTCCCAACCAGTCCATGCCTTAGATCACTTCATGATTCTTAAGGCAGACTATTACTATATCCACATGCATACTCTTGCCTTGAATCACAACCAAAATGTTTTTAACCTTCCCTAGCGAATGCATGACCTGCCCACCGGCTGCATTCACAATGCCAAAACACTTGTCATGTTCTTTCTGGAACATTCCCTTTCCAATCATTTTCGGGCTTACAAAGCTATGTGTTTCCCCTGAATCAAAAGTGCTTGTGTATCCACACCATCAATACTTAGGGTCCCTACAATCATTATGTAGGCTAAGTATCTACCCATTCTATGTTCCATCCAATGCAATTCAATAATAGAAATAGGAAAGGGCTTAGTGAAGTACCAGTGATCGCTTGGAAGGTGCTAGTCTCATTAGACTCCTTCGAAAGCTCATCACTAATGCTGCCATGGTCTGCCCCTTGCCTTGGGCCGACCTGTCTACATCCACGCAGTTCCTCTTCTGCTCCACTTGCAACTTTGGGCATACTCTCTTGAAATGCCCAGTCTTTCCGCAATGGTAGCATGACTAAGCTTCATCACCCATCACTTCTCATTGCAATTGGTTCATTTTTGCACTGTTTTCGGTCGCATGGTCCTTGTTGCCACATCTGTTGCAAGCGCCAATCGCCCTCTAACATTCACCCACGTGCCTCCTACCGTACTTGAAACATTCAGATCTACTTCTTGAAGTTTTATGGCTTTCATCGACCTGATCCCTTTTCCTCTTCCGTTCTCTTGTCTTGCTAACCAAAGAAGGATGGGAGTAAGACTTGACACGGTTCTCTTCAGCATGAGTGGCTTCCAGAGAAGCAGCCCTTTCAACCAACTTCGAGACAATAGTGAAGGTACGGACATAGTAGTTTGTGCGGAGTTCAACCCATAGGCCTCGGAAGAACCTACGCACGTGCACCGCTTCCTCCTCGAGTTCCGTCCTCACATACCATCTGAGTCGGTTGAACTCTCCCTCATATTCCCAAACAGTCATGCGACCTTGGGTTAGGTCCAGAAATTTTGCTCAAACCGATCCCATGCTTCGGCTGGGAAGTACTTGCGGTTGAACTCATAATCAAAGTCCTTAGTCCTCTCAACACACCCTCATGTGCGTTTTTCTAGAGCCAACCACCAATTAGGCGGAAGTGGACCGCAATGTCTTTCTTGTAGTCATCCATGCAGCGAGGGGATTCGAAGTTTTGGATCAACCGACTCCTCCATTCATCTCCCTTAATCGGATCAGTACTACCCTTGAAGTGCTTTTTTCCCATGCAAGATATGTGATCCAGCACACTCAAGTAATCCACCTTTTTCACAGCTCTTACTGGTGGATCGATCTCGACTAACGGTATAGCCATGAGGATTTGAGTTGCCTGACCAGACCTGACCACAACCCAAGAAATTTATAGAATCAAACATGCTCTGATACCAACTTAAAGCGCCATAACCCAGACTCTAAGTCCAGTGAGGTTGCTATGATTCAGCCGTGAATTTTCTAAGGCATTCATTTCATTTTAAGGCCCTATTCTTTAAAAATTCAGTTCGTTCAATTTTGTAATTCATTTGATAAAGTCTATATGCGAGTATAATAGAGTCCATATGAGAAGAGATAAACTGATTTTTTTTATTTATTTCACAAAAGATTCGATACAAAGAGAGTTTGCCTTATAAGCTATTACAAAGTAATCGATCCTAATCAGTTTATCTAAACACCCATCCATTCTTGGCTTCGAGTCTTCACGGCTAAGCCAAATCCTTCCCACGATCACGAATGTCTTGAAACCAACAACAAATATAAGAGATCTATCGATGACTTAGAGAGCGGTTTCTATTCATGCAACATATGTTTGGATTCTTGCTATGTCTAAAGCGTAAATACCTTATTAACACTCGATTTCTCAAGTCCCTTAACGAAATTGATCAGGTTCAGTTATTAAATTCTACCGTCTTACCACTGAACCATTTGGATCGGCCATAACCCGATCAAGTCATTCGGCTATGATCCATGATCAATCAGATCCAGCAGAAGAAAGAAGAAAACGATCAAGTACAGCGAGAGAAGGATGTAACCATTTGGCCGAACGACCATAGAACCAATCAGAATCACAGGAAGGCTGTTGGCGATGGTTTACCCGGTCCATCCACTCACCTTAGAGGTGCACTCTAGAGTACATGTCCCAGCATGCTGCTCTTTCTCCTTTGGAGTCATGGTTGGATATATCTTCAAGAGGCTGTGGTCGAATTGATTCTTGGTTTGATTCCGATCAGGTCTTCCTTCCAAATCGCCCAAGTTCTTCTCTTTAGGATTGCCATTGTGTTCTGACCAATTTGTGAGCTCATTAGGGAAATTATGTGTCAAAAATCGATCCCAAGCCCCAATATTTATAGAAGACTCAGCCAAAAACTGCTTTGGGCAAAAATGTACCTTTTTGATTATCGCATGGATGGTTAAACACACGCGCCCCTTCGGCCAAAACTGTCTTACACGCTCGCCCCACGTGCCTCAACTTAATCGAAAAAGTATGGATCTGTACTTGATCCGACCATCAGTCCAATAACCACCCCAACCCGACCATCAAACACTCCACCGAGCTGAGTTGAGCTCTTCGACAGTTGGTCCAACTGACTGAGTTATGTATATTAGCTGATCAAGCTCTCTTAGCTTACTGAACTCAGCCTGAGCTCCGTCCAGATCACCCAAGCTCCATCCAGCTCGTCTCACTCTTTCCTTAGCTCGTTCCTGCTCATTTTTCCTCTTTTAATTTGTTTTCATGGCTAAGTACCGATCATTACTCGAACTTAACCCATTAATCACATCATAGAAAGCTTGCCTTCGTGTCTTACGACCAGCTCGCACGTTCCCTCGTCCCATAGTCCGTCTGACAATCCAATCTAGGATCGGGGATGCTACAGAAGTAGAATGCATAAATCTTTATTTATAACTCATCTAACATCCTCTCTCTAGCTGTATAAACGTCAACTATCATTTGCTCAACTTGATCGCTCCTGTAAACCTCAGGTGCTGGCCGACAAGCTGCTGAAGGATGAATTCCAGACATCTGAAAACATTCATCATACTGTGGTAGACTCAAATAACATCCTCCCCGACTATCTGTCATCTCAAGTATTTCTTTCATATCTTTTTGTTTGAAACATTGATCATCCTTCCATCCTTAGCACGTGCATTGTCATCTTCATCTCTGTATACTCCATGCTCATCTGGTGCTAGTACACAGACCTTTCTTTTGGACGGAATGGTGGCTTCAACCAAAAATTTCTCTTGGAATTCTGGAGTCGCATGGGTGTCGATCGATGCCTCTTTGTCATTTTCATGCTCTGCGCTAGAATTAGATTAGCAAACTACCACAAATTCTATATAATCTTCTATCTCAATGTAGGGCGTGTTCCCCTTGAACATTTGAACATGATCATAGAAATCACTCCCACTAACGAGTTACAAACACACCATGTTTGAATTTATATCACAAACAACTCCTACAATAGCCATGAAGGCTCTCCTAAGTAGTAGAGAAGAATTTCAGTATATCTGAATATCCATGTCGTGAAAAGCTATTGGAACAAGGGAATTTCCGATTTGTACATGAAAGTTTCTGATAATTCCTCCTGAAATAACCTTAGAACAATCCACAAAGGTTAATGAATCTCCGGAAGGCTTTATCTTTAGACTCAGCTGCTTAACCATCACCCTGAGCATAATACTGACTGAAGAACCTGTATCGCAGAGTGCATTAGCGTAGCTGTGACCTCCATTCATGCAGAGAATCACAAACTACCTAGGTATTGACTTGACATGAAGATATGAATGGAAAATATAATAGATAAGGCAAAAGGAGCATCCAGATTGATGAAGAATAAAAGTGTATGTACAGTTTTAACTCTCCTGACCTAACATGACTTAGAAGGCGAGGCAAAGAAGCTTACTTGAACAAATATCTCGTCTGGGTCTCTGAGCACCTCTGAGATGTTTGAAAAAGAGCAGGGAGACGTTGGTAAAAGAAACCAAGCAAAGATCATATGTTGTGTTAAGAGGAGAGAGGCAACAGACATGTCACTATCACTCAACTGCAAGAGCCTTTTGTTGGTTCCTAATATTATTGTTTATTATTCTTGCAGTCAACTTGTAAGCTCTTTTAATAGCATGTACTCATAACCAAATTAATCAAGGAAAGTGATTCTCCTTCACTACTCTCTCTCTATCCACGGAATCTCCCTTCTCTCTCCCTCTTGTTCTTGCTGTTCTTCACAAGAACTCTCTGGTTCTTAAATTCTCACCAAATCTTCACTAAACACTCTGATTCTCTCTCGTTCTCTAATATACACTCACATATCTCATAATCTTATAATGTATCAGAGCTAAGGTTGCTCAAAGTTGTGAGTGTACTATGCAAAATCTGTGTTCTTTCAGCTTTTCATTTCTGGGTTTGAATATCTCTTTTCTTGGTTCTTCTGTTTTCTGATGGAAACCAAGGATTCAACCATAGAAATGGAGCACAAATCTATTATTTCAATAACACTTGAAGGGGATAACTACTGGCTGTGATCAATATTGGCTAAAGTAGCTCTAGGAAGCCATGGATTTTGGAGCAGTCACATAGAGACTGAAGCTTTGAAGAGGATGGTTATAGAAGAACGTCAGGAAACAGATCTGATGGCTGAAGACAAGTGGGTTAAAGAAGACCAAAGAGAACTTGAGATCATCCAAAGAGTTATGGGAGAGTCTTGAAACTGTTTTTGGGAACATCTCTAATCTGAAAGGGTCTTTGTAGTCAAGAGGGCAGTGACCTGAAACAAGATGAGGAAGAGTTCAATCAGCATCTAGGGAGGTTTAGATGCTCGTGGTCAGAGCTGCAGATACTCAGACCAAGTACCCTGGATCCAGAAGTGTTGAAGGAAAGGCTTGAGCAAGATGTTATCTTTAGTCTCATACTGAGTTTAAATCCATCCTACATTCAGCTAATCAGGCATATTTTAAGACAAGAAAAACTTCCAGACATAGATGGCGTTTCTGTACTTGTTCAAAGAGAACAAGTAACTCAAAAACTGGTTGAGAAGGAAAGGAAGCCGGTTTACCTTGTAAGGGATATGCACAGCAAGAAAGGAAGGATAAGGATGATTCCTAAGTATGGGGGAACTAAGGATTACCATGGGAAGCAGAGCATGAAGCCAAGAATGCTTGATGGTATGGGTGTGCTCAAGAAAGTTGAGCATCAAATGGAGAAAGGCAAAACCATGTATTCTGCCTTCATGGGTGCTACAAATGGAAGTACATGGACAGCCAAGCAGGATATGATCAGAGCTGATGGTCCTGCTACCAGAAGGGACTTGGATGAGGTCATCAATGCTGCCAAAGCTATTATAACATCAAAGGGGTCTGGTACACAAATTCTTTCATCTAAACTCATCATAGTAGATTCTGGAGCTAGCCACCACATGATATGTGATAGGAATCTGATTAGTGATATTAAGGCTGCCTCAGGAAATGTTATAATAGCAAATGGAGATAGAATTCAGATAGAAGGAATTGGAAACCTTAGGTTGTTTGATAGGGAATCAACTGCCTTTTATATGCCCCGGTTCACAACAAACTTTATCTCTGTCAAGAAAGCCACTATTGATTTGGGTTGTCAAGTTGTATTCTGACCTAATGTTGTTGAGTTCCAAGACCTTAAGACAGGGCAAGTGATTGGGAAAGGAAACAGCAAGGATGATCTCTACCATCTACAAACGACTAAGCTTTCTAAACCCTCTACTTCTATTTGCATGAGCAACATTTCTGATATATGTGATAGTACTACTTGGCATGCTAGTTTAGGGCATCCTCACAGGCGTGCACTTGAAATGATAATCCCTGATATTTCTTTCAATCATTTAGAGTGTGAAGCATAAATCTTAGGGAAGCATTGCAAAACTATCTTTCCAACATCAGAAGCCATCTATGAGAAATGTTTTGACTTGATTCATTCTGATGCGTGGACATCTCCATGCGTCTCTAGAGATAGCCAGAACTACTTTGTGACATTTATAGATGAAAGTCCAAATATACATGGACTACATTGCTTCCCTCTAAGGAGAGTGCTAGATGCGTTTGTAAACTTCCTAGCTTATGTCACTAATCATTTTAATGCAAATGTGAAGGTATCCAGGTCAGACAATGGTGGTGAATACACAAGTCATGCATTCAAGAATCACTTGGAAAAGCATGGAATAGTTCATCAAACCAGCTGTCCTTATACTCCACAACAAAATGGTGTTGCTGAGAGAAAGAATATGCATCTGATGGAAGTTGCAAGATCAATGATGTTCCATTCTAATGTCCCAAGACGTTTTTGGAGTGATGTTGTGCTTTCTGCTTGCTATCTCATCAACATGATACCTACCAAAATTCTCAAGGATCTGTCCCCCTTTGAAGTATTGAACAAGAACAAGCCACACATAAATCATCTGCGTGTGTTTGGATGTCTCTGCTATGTGTTGATTCCAGGTGACAGAGAAACAAGCTGGATGCAAAGAGTACTAAAGCTATGTTCATTGGTTACTCACCAACTCAGTAGGGTATAAGTGTTATGATCCAGCTATAAGAAGGGTTTTGGTATCCAGTGATGTCAAGTTTATGGAGCCAAAAGGGTATTATGAGGAGAAGAAATGGGATGAACTAAAAGATCTCTCTCAAACCCCATCAGACAAGGCAACAAACCTCAGAAACGTTTTTTGGAGAATCTTGGGATTTGTATGACCCAGGATCAGGAACCTAGCAGGGAAACACCTATTGTTCAAGCTGAAAGAACATCCCCTCTTGATCATGAGGGGGGGAATGAACCTGAATCAGGA
>CAJHQP010003595.1:0-65249 GCA_905132765.1 Moricandia arvensis
AACGAGACGTTTTGTATGCATAATTATGTAAAATAAATAATTGTTTTAGTTTGGGGTTATAGTTGAACTTTTGATTGTATGTATATTATCAATACAAAGAATATTATGAAATATAATATCTATGGATTACATTGGACCTAACTTGTAAAAATAAAATCAAACATTAACTGCTTATATAATTACTGTTTTATAATCCGTATTTTTATGACTGGCTGAATTAAACAAAGCAATACTCGAGTTTTTGCAAAAAGAAAAAAATAAGAAATATGTATGAATAAAAAACATTACTAACTTTGCTTTTAAAAAATAAAATAAAATAAATACTAATTGGAATTAACATACCCGATCCACTCAAGACCATTTTATGAAGTAATAATTGGTTACAAAACAATAACGATCTTAGATAAAAGTTGTTGAAAGTGTCATTATTATGTGTTACTTACGTTAGGTGTTCAAGCTCAAAGCTTAAAGCTATAAGAATTTGGGGAATCAAACTCGTCTTTGAGACCTTTCATTTTATACTTGTCTTCACTTCTAATTTTTGCAGGAATTTTAAAGCTGAAATTGATATTTTCACCTGGTATTAGCATTTGAGTTTAACCCACATTCACATTAGTATTTGGATTCTCTGTTTGCGTTTAGCATTAACATTTGCATTCCTCTTTGTATATTTACGTTGCGTTTACAAGTGCGTTTATTGTTTGCGAGGACAATAGTTTTATTTTTAGGTCAACTCACAATCGATATGTATGTGTTTTAGTATGAAATTCTAAGAGGCATGATTAACCCTAAAACTTCATTTGGAATTTTTTTTTATCTTTCTTTTAAAAAAAAATTTAAAAACTAATCAATCGCAAACCGTCACATGTAAGCGAAATCCGAAAAAAATAAGAAAAAATAAACTCTTAATTAAGAGGTTTTAAAAATGGTTTTTGTGGTATTGGTGAGCCCTCCTCTTAATGTGGTGTTGGTGAGATCTCCTCTTAAAAAATCCTCTTTATTTCCATAATCATGCTCTAAGTTCTATAAGCAAATGCTTAGTTATGGAATCAGCCAGAGAGTTGGCCTATCGATGGAGAAAATTAAAAGAAACATAATTAAATGTACATTGCTATTCGAGAGCTCAATGTACTCTCTCATGACTATATTTAAATCCTAAACCCCAACTAATAACTAAACCGGTTTAATGAAATTTGATTATCTTCGAGACGATTAAATGAAATAGGTTATTCTTAGGATGAAATAATGAAAATACAAAATGGGCTACAAAGGCCCAATATACCATTAAGTACGATGTTTAACCGTCGTCGTTTTACATTGAGTTTCTGACGAATATAATCATCTCTCCCTCTATCCTTATCTTCGAATCTTTCCATCTGTTGTGCGTGCGCTGCTCCATGGCTGTTCCACTCTCTATCTCATCAAATCCTCTCATCTCCCGCCAATGTCACCGTCTCCACTTCCCTTCCACTTCATTTAAGGGTAATGTAAGCGTCTTAGGAGCAAACCCATCTCAGATCCTTTCTCTCAAACTCCACTACAAGCCTCGAACGGTAAAGCAACAAGCTAGACCCCTTGTTGTCTCGAATCAAACGTCGACTACTTCTTCTCCAGAAGCATTAGGTTCAGAGAGGTTCCGTCTGGATAACCTGGGACCACAACCTGGTTCGAGAAAGAGGGCGAAGAGAAAAGGTAGAGGTATCTCTGCAGGACAAGGAGCGAGTTGTGGTTTCGGTATGAGAGGACAGAAGTCACGGTCTGGTCCTGGAATCATGAGAGGTTTCGAAGGAGGTCAAACTGCTCTTTATCGCCGTCTTCCCAAACTTCGAGGAATCGCCGGAGGTAAAAGAACTTTACTTTGTTTGCTATCTAAAAGTATCGAACTTTTTTGTAGTCTAAGTGTTCGATGAAATGTCTCACAGAAGCTCTGTTTAGTTTGGTGATGAGAGTAACTTAACCACCATAGATGAGAGAGTCTTGGTGATGTTTTAGTTACATGTGTTGTGGCCTCAAAGCAAGATTAAGAGTGAAGTTGAGTAGAATAGAGAGGTTTTGTGGTTTTTTTTGCTGATAATGACAAAGCACCTTCTTCAATGTTCAATCCATACCCTTATTTTAGTTTCCTGATGCAGCAATCGTGTTCTGTGAACAGGTATGCGTTCAGGACTACCCAAGTACGTACCAGTTAATCTCAAAGACATTGAAACAGCTGGGTTTGAAGATGGAGATGAAGTGTCACTGGAGACATTGAAGCAAAAGGGTCTGATTAATCCTTCTGGAAGGGAAAGGAAACTCCCCCTTAAGGTTAGTGTACCTTAAGAGAGAAACAAAACAAAGATACTGCTTTGCTTCTTGTTAAATCCTACTTGCATTCTTCTTGGTTTTTAGATCCTGGGTACTGGAGAACTAAGCGTGAAGCTCACCTTCAAAGCTCGTGCGTTCTCAACACAAGCAAAAGAGAAGCTTGAAGCTTCAGGTTGTACACTCACTGTCTTGCCCGGAAGAAAGAAATGGGTGAAGCCTTCAGTTGCTAAGAACCTTGCACGAGCAGATGAATACTTTGCCAAGAAGAGAGCTGCTGCAGCTGAAGCAGCAGCTTCAGAACCAGCAACTTCTACTTAAACATCTTCAATGTTGTAAAGCTGCAGAGTTAACTTTGTTTTAATATGTGAAAGATTTTGTAAAATGGTTAGTTATTATTATTGAATCTTTTGTTCCTCAATAAAAAAACTTTTTTCAATCTCCAACGTAATTTTACAGAATAGGTTTCATTATTACTACAAAGTTTCCTCAATTTTCTTTTCCATATAATCCAAACACCAATTTGTATGTGTGGAAGATGCCATCAAGGTTCTTCTTCATCATCATCATCAGCGATGAAAGCTCTTCTACGAACACGACGTCTGGACTCTTGTTCATCAGAAGACTGATTATTCTCTTCATCTCTAGATGAAGTTCCCGTATCACCTTCATAGCTCTCTCCCCAAAGCCTTGAAGATCTTCTTCTCACACCTATATGTGACCTAGCTCTAGATGTACCTGACCAGCTACTACTCCTCGAGCCACCACTCGATTCTGGTCTAAACACACGGATGAGAAAGAACACTGTAAGCCAACCACCATCATCAAACGACAGAATACCATCTTCATTGCCGCTTCTTTCTTCTCCTCCGAAAGAAGACTGGAGTGTGCTAAGCAAGTCTCCTAAATCTCTCTGCCTCTCTAACCTCCTCCAGCTTCTCTGTCTCTCTGGATCAGCTTCTGATGGCCTTACCCCTGGATGCTTGAGCCTTGCGTGCTTTCTCAGATCAGAATAAGTTCCACTAAAATCACAACTCTCAGAAGAACAGGTTCTATGTTTTGCGTTCATGAAACCTCTAGCATCTTCAACAGCTACCCATTCTTTAATATGTCCACGGCATAACGGGCAAGTAAGCTTCGGTTTGGTTTTTTCTTGGTCTACCTCTGTTGCTACAACACCTTCTCTTACAGTAACCTCAGATGCAGCCTCTTCTCTCAAATTCACAGTCGCGGAGTCTGAAGCTACACCATCAGTCTCAGTTTGTGTCTGCTCAGAAGCTTTACGGTACTGATCGAAACAGTTGGAATGACGGTGGCTAGTGTCACACATGTAAGGACGACAACCTTTATCAAAAGAAGAACAAATGAGAAGGATGCCATTGTGAGGATGTTCCATACAGACAGGACATCGAGCTTCTTCCCATTCCTTAACTTGCTTCTCACTTGGCTTCAATGACTCCTCACAATACAAAGGCGATGCTTTAAACCTTTCATGAGATTCAGACCGGTGTTTCCTCTCTTTAGGCATAATACTCTAAACAACACACAAGAAACAGAAAGTGTCTTTAGACTTTGTTATAAACAAGACAGATACTTTGACATGGCTGAAGGAGGAACAAGATCCTGTAAAGGTTTGATCTTTCATAAAGATGTGAGAACAGAAGCTTAAAAAAAAGCTTGTTACTTCAGAGAAAAGCTTCCAACTTTTTATAGATCAGATATGAATCAAAGACAATGGAAGGAAAGTAGAGTGAGACTTAGCAGAGATGGAGAAGATGGGACTTACCGGAAGAGTCTAGAGGTTCGTCGCGATGGTTAATTCGATATATATAAATCGGGCTTCTCATAGAGAGAGCCAAGGAGGTGAGACGATGAAGATGAGGCGGCTACTTTACTCTTTCTTTCTTTCTTGATATATAATTTATATTTAATTAAATAATTTAGCAATAATAATAGTTGGAGAAAAAAGATGAAGGCATTGAGAAGACAACAAGATTGGCAATTTGTTCGTGAATCATTCATGAGCAGTCGCAGACATTACAACGTTACAAAGTCTCCTGTCCACGTTCATGCTTTCTTTCTAACTAATTTATACGTTTTATTTATTTATTTTCAAAATGATTTGTTTCTTGGATTTTTTCTTCAAAAAGTAAACTCAACATTGACTAATCTTTTATACGTTTTTAGATTTTAATAAGCATGAAATAGTTATTTGACAAAGTAATAATAGTTTCATTTTTTAATTATATAGAATGGTGGTCCTAGCCCATTGGCTAAGTAGTAGCCTTTCTCACTCATGATATAACCCAAAGCCTGAATCAGTAAAGCCCAAATAAGCATGTCCCTAACCTCGCTCTCCTTTTCAGGGAGGTCCTTCCCCGCCCACGTTTCGGGTTGAGATTGCAAGATTCTCATTGAGATCTTACAAAAAGAAAAAAGACTATTGACTTTAATGTAGTAGAAAATATATGCCATGATATTTTTCATGACTACAAAATTCAACAAATGTTTATGATAGGAACTTTCTATCAGTACACAATAAAAAGATAGTCATGTGCATCTGTCAAGCTTAAATGGATCTCCACATCTCTTTTTCGTCAAAATTATACTACTTGCGTTTTGTTTTATTTGTCGTTTTAAGTTTTTGTACACAAATTAAAAATACATTTAATTTTGCATATTTTCAAAATAAAAATATCATTTTCTATAAACTTAATTAGTTATATTTTAACCAATAAAAAAATAGAGTGATATATTAATTTAATAAATACATTGAAATCATTAAACGAAACTTATTTTGAAACAAAAATCTCTATAACGACAATTAAATCGAAACGGAGAAAATACCATCAACATTAATGGTTTACTGATGTTTTGTATTTTGGGTTGACAAAAAACAAAACAGATGTTTTGTATTTTAGTATTGGAACGTCCTTACCGTGAATGTGTATTGAAGTTTCTAATAGTCTCACTTTTGAAATTTTCTTTGAAAAAACTAAATTTAGAAACTTCGCACTTTCATGAATCACTTCCAAAAGCGAAATAGTTTAGGTTGATTTGAAGTTGTTCGTATAGGCTCTCCTCTTAAAGAAAATCTAAACAAATTTGGTTATTAGCAATTTGGCAGTCTTGGTTGTCTCATAGCCGGCGCAACGAAGAACGCATACAACAGAAGTATCTGAAAGCTAGGTGCATTTTCTTGTGAATCATTGAGGAAAGGCATTTTCCTTGTAGGAGCAGTTTTTGTGGTCTCTACTACGACCCTAATGTTTGCTATCACATCCAAGCTTGTTGTCTCCTGAAAAAAAAAAAGCTTACTTCGATACCACCAATTTTAGTCGTGCCAAATACGACCGAATAAATGATTAGTGCTAAATATGGTCTCAACTCAATTTTTTTAAATGTGCATAAAACTACAATTAACCGTTAACCAGATAAATGACATCGTTGATTTTTTTTTTTAAATATATTCATTTCTGGACTTGATCGAAATTATGCTTTAATACCCTTTAAAAGGGACACGCTAACCAATAGACTAAAGTAAATTTTTAAAATATTATTACAAAATTGAAACTATATATACTACTATACTTCTTTTCCTTCTCCAATTAAAACTTTTGTGATGATTTTTTTATTTATATAAATTATTAACATATTTTCAATTATCATATCTTTAATAAATTTATATTATACTAAAATACAATAATAAAATAGAAATAGTAAAGTATTTAAAATTATACAAAATTAAATATACTTGAAGCTTTGAAAATATTTATAAACTTTTCTTATATAAATTATTTTAAAATTTAAACTTGAAAGGTAAAATTTTATTTTTCAAAAATAATATTATATAATTGTAATATTTTGTTCAAAATTTTGGTTGTGTTATGACACCTTTTACCATTCTTGCACTCAGGTATTTTGTTCAAAATATTAGATATATTAAAAATAACTAAATATATGAAAACATAAAATATAAGGTATATTTTTAATATTATATTTTTAATTTCGCATAATTATAAATATTTTATTATTTATATTATAATATAATATAAATTTATTAAAGATATGATAATTTAAAAACATGTTAATGTGTTTATATAAATCAGAAACAATCATCACTATAGCTTTAATTGGAGAAGACGAAGAAGTATAATAGTATATATAAGTTTAAATTTATAATAATATTTCAAAAAATTATTATAATCTAGTGGTTAGTGTTTGTTTTAAAGGGTATCAAGATATGAAATTTAAATTCTGAAATGAGCATATTTAAATTTTAAAAAAAAATCAAAATGACATCATTTATTTTGGTTGATTAACTTATATTACAGTCATTGTAGATTTAAGCACATTTTAAAAAGTTTAGATAAATTTTTTGAATCTAATATATTAAAACAGAATCCTATTTAAAAATTACCTTGACATGTTTTTTTTTGGATTTATTAAAAAATGTTGTGACTTATCTATTAACTAACATCTATATTATTAAAAATGAAGTACAAAATTGGAATGTTTGGAAACATAGATAGTTAATTAAAGGAAAAATGTTTAGAAACACGGATAGGAGATTAAATATTTTCTTCTATTTACACATTTAGTCATCCCATTTCTTTTTTATTTACAGATTCTTCCAATATCATTTAAAATAATATATTTAAATTAATTAATTTCAATGGGTTGTTATTTATTTGTCGTAGAAAACAATCTTGAAATATATAGTGTATGTTATATAAAACTATCTATAAATATAGTATTAATTTATTTATTTTACTATAATATAAAAGTTTTGAGAGTTTAATTTTCAGAAAAACATGTATTAAATATCGATCTCCGCTTAGAATAATAATTAAAAATCTAAAAATATACAGATACACGAATATAGGAAATATTGTGATCAGTTGCACCAGTTTCAGTTGGAAAATAGAAATAACTGAATTTTCAATCCTTCTAAAACGTGTGCAACACCCACCAAATATTTTGGGTATAAATTTGGTACATTAATAATAAATCAACTAGAATTTTTATTTTTTTTTAATTATAACAAAATCTGTTGAGAAAGAATCTAACAAAATTTTACTGAAAAATTTAAATATTTTTATAAAATTATACATTAATAAATTTCGTGATTAATAATATAATATTATTATAAATCAATTTAACTAAGTTTTTTTTATAGAGGAAAATAAAATTCTACACTATTTTTTTATAAGTTCTATAAATATATTCTCTATTATATAAAAATAGCAGTGTTACATTAGTTAAATACGGTAAAATTATATTAAATAGGTAAATTAGATAATATGACATATTTAATTATTTACATTAATAATAAACCAACTAAAGATTTGAATTTTATTTTTTAATTATAACAAAATATGTTGAGAAAGAATCTAACAAAATCTTACTTAAGAATTTAAATATTTTATAAAATAATACATTAATAAATTTCGTAATTAGTTATATAATATTATTATAAATCAATGTTAACTAAAATTTTATTATAAACAAGAAAATAAAAATTCTACTATTTTTTATAAATTCTATAAATATATTCTGGATTATATGAAAATAGAAGTGTTACATGAATTAAATATGATAAAATTATATTAAATAGGTAAATTAACAAATTTTAAATTATAAAATTTTTTATTTAAATAAATCATCATTAATCGTTAAAATAGGATAAAATTCATAAATTGTATAATAGCTTTATACAAATTAAATGTATTAACATATGTTAAACTTATATATCTACAATTTTTTATTTATATTGAAACTCTCAACAATATATTGTTTAAAATGTTTGTATACAAAAATATAATAATATATAATAAACTTTAATTCATATACTATTTTTTTTTAAAAAATGTCAATAGAAAATTATGGTATTTTAGCAACTCACTTAAAATATTAATGACAAATCAAATTTTAATTTTAAATTTATTTTTGTTTTAATTATAAAAAATATGTTGAGAATTTTCCTTTAAATAGTACCAAAATTTAAATATCTTATGTATAAAATAATAGATTAGATGTAGTAACAAAAAAAATCAAAATTAATTTGATGTTTCAAACTCTAAAATAGCTGTGTAATTTTCTAAAGTTTTTTTGACAAATATAAAATTTTGAAAATAATTATTTACAATCAAAATAATAACATTGCAAATTCTACAAAGGATAAAATCGTGGATAATAAAGAATAAAGTTTTGAAATGCAGCACGAAAAACTATTTGAATATGCTGTAAAAATTAAAGCAATGAAGTCTTAATTTTTTAAAATAAAAATTAATATCATAACATCCAAAAAATATCATATATCAATAAATTTTAATAAAATAATATGATAGATATTACTATGTATAAAATTTACTAAAAATAGGTCTATATTATTTAAACAAAACAATGTTTTTACTTATAAATTCTGTAAAACACTAAAATGATATATGTTAAAATATATTTTCTTATACATATTAAATAGATTTCTTTTAAGTAATATAAATAAATAAAATTTAAAATATATTATATGCATAATGTATAAATTAAAGAAAAAAAACATATTTTAAAAGAGATTCTTTATTTGATTATTTCATATGGTTATTTTATTGTATCTAACTCGAAAATATATTAGTAAGTAATAAAAATTAATAACAAATTAAAATATTTTAAACTACTCACTATATATTAATAATGTTGAAGAAAAAATATAAAAAAAAATTATAGAGTTTCACAATAAATAGCACTAAATTAAAAATTATATAATTAAAATATTTGTAATAATATCAAATACATTTATAAAATAAAAAAATATTCACACGGACGTGCGGGTTAAAATCTAGTTGTAATTAAGTTGAGAACGTATTTAGCATTGATCATTTATTCAAATCGTATTTGGTACGACTGAAAATTATTGGATCGAAATAGGTCATTTTCCCATTCTCTCCTCGTCGTCTATTGACAAACCAAACCGATCCGGTTCAACTGTTGGTATGACTGGTTCTGCGTAAAACACAATTAAAACCGGTTTAGTTATATGTATGTGATTTGTCAGACTTTTACTGCGTATATATTAACCACAAATTTCTTATTCACGTGATACATATAGTAAGAATCGTTTTCTTTAACTTTATATTATCTAAGTTTGGATTAAATATGTGTAACTACAAATTAAAACACTTTGCAGTCGCATAATGATGATCGGATCTTCTGTTTCTGACACGAAGAGGAAGAAGGAGAGTAAGGCAAGAAGAAGAGACCAAAGTAAAGAGAGAAAAAAGGTTCAAAACAAAAGAAAGTAAATATGAAAACGAACAAACACAAAACGGCAAAGTTCAGTTAATAAGACGACACTCTTTTCTCAAACTCATCTCAAAGATCCAAACTAACATTTCTTCGTCCTATTTGATTGACAAACAAAACTAAACGTATTCACTATACGTCACACTATCTTACATTATATTATAATGTAGTTTTCTTCTGTGTTATGTCATTTTTTTGCTAAATTTTGGAGAATGGATTTAGATTTATAATAGATCATTCTCTCTGTCCGTTACCTGTCTAATGTTATAGTCCTGTTGCAACTCAAAAACTGTGAGTCTGTGACACAGCTTTTTACACATTCACATTCATCACAGTTTAGTTCGCGTATGTACTGTCTATGTAAAGCAAACACCAAAACAACAACATTTTGAATTTCATACAAAATGGTAAGTACATTGGTGGGGTTACATTTACTGATTTGCTGAGATTTATGTTTTCTCGTGGGTCTGAAGAATATCCATACAATTTTTTTTTTTAAATCTATACATATTTTAAAAGGTTTAGAGCGTAAATATTCTCAAGATATATATTGTTACTTTCATTACTATAATATTAGTTTAAGTTAAATCTAGTTTTAAATTCTAATTTTTAACTTCGAGATAAGTTTCTCAGTAATATGATATCAATATTTTATATTGTATTAATATCTAAAATAGTTTGATTAAAAATATTCATTTGAAATAATAAGAATTTTCTTTAATCTTCATAAAAATATTAACTTATATCATAAATACAGTTATAAAATAAATTAGCTGTATTTACATATATTACAGTTATTATTAAAATATATCAATATCTTACATATTGATTTTTTACTACACGAATACTAGTATTTAAGTAACAAAGATTTATAGTTTTATTCTTGTTGGATATTAAGGAAATCTATTAAATTTAATGATAACTCAAATAGAAAGTGTGGATCCATAACCTGATGGTGAAAGAAAAGAATTAAGAAATGTTATGGTGTATAATAAGATGAAAATTTACAAAGTCTATTAACAATAAAAATGTAATGTCTTTCAAAACTCATTTAAGAAAATCATACTATATTAAAATAAATTTATTCCCCCATTTAATATTAACGGATTTGTTAACAAATAGTAGTTATACATTAATCTATCATTTTAATTTATGCATAATGGAACTTGATAGATAGGTAGACAATATGATTGTGATTTTTGTGATTTGTAAAACAATAAAAAGTTAAAAATATCAGTATACAAACTATTTGATTTGTATTCTAAATTATACTCTATATTTTTAATTAATTAAAATATAGATAGATGTTATTTTTATTAATTATAAAATCATGTATTATCACTTCTATTTTAAAATGAACTTTTAGTTATTTCCATTATTTTCACCGAACAGTTACTTTTCCTTAAATGCACATGTAAATCTTTTTTTTTTGTTCACCTCTTACATGTAAATCAAGAAACGTAATCTAATTATAGATCTATGTATCTAATTCTTGTCAGTTCCTACAAGATCATATGCTCCTACAGTCGTACTTAAATATATATACACACAATTGCACACCAATAATAGTACTATACAACTATTTTACATAATTAGATATGTGGTATATGTACTAGTAACAAAACCAAATTTTCTTCCTTTTTTAATTAATCTGAAGTATCACAAGTCTATGTAATGAGTCATACTAATCCTAAATGGGAGGTACAACCCATGAATACATTCAACTTCGGAATATTCAAATGATTTTAAGCAATAGAAACATATTCGCGTGGCCACGTGATAAAGTGTAGTGGAATGTATTCGAACTCAGGTTGCTTAGCAATTCGAAGCTTCCTCCTATTAGACCACCATCACATGGTTAATAAAACTAAAAATTAGTTTAAGAAATATATAGATCTTGTCTTGTATTTATATAATTATATATACCCATTCACGTGGGCCATTCAAAATTTGCATGAAAGCCACTCCTCTTCTCACAAAACAAAACTTCAGTCTCTTTATGTCTTTATCTCTCCCTCTCAGTTTCAGAAATAGTTACAGAAGATAGATATAATCCACAGAGAGAAAACAACGGTTAGGGTTTAATCAGGAAGACAAGCTTTATGTTAGGGTTTAGGTTTGAGATATGACTCATGCTCGAGAATGGAGAAGCTCCTCACTTTTGATGCTTTTCTTCCTTTCTTCTTTACTCTATCTCCTTTCTCTAAATTCCCGGATAGGGGCAATCCGGGTATTTCCAGAAATCCCGCGGACCGCTACATCTACTGCTCCGGCTAGTAACCAAGAAGATTCAATGAAGAAGTATCTCGTCGCCGGAAAACTTGCTCCGGTGGATTCTTCATTCGGAAAAGAGTTTGGTGACAGTAAAAGAACGGTACCAAGTGGTCCAGATCCTCTCCACAACTAGTCTAAGCATTTCTTGATGTTTTTCATTTACGTTATATTTTTATTTTCTTGTTCTTTCTTTATGTAATCAATCAGTCAACAAGTGTATTTTACCCAAAATACTCACGTTTTTCTCTTTGATGTAAGGGGAAAACGAAGGTATTTTGGGGGTTTAAATCACTGATGATCTATATATGAACATTTCAAAAATATATATTTACCATGTCAATGTTGTAGTTTTACAAGAAATGTGTATTGATTGTGTTTTAGTCAAGTTTGATTATGCATATCAGAAGTAGAAGAAAGATAATTAATCCCTGATTTTTTTTTTGTTTATACTTCAATTTTGAGACAGGTCCTGATTTTAAAAGGAAAACTCTGATCGTTATTTCTTGGTACTCGTCACCTCTGTTGACGTATACATTTGCAGCGAATTAAATTAATTAATAAAATCATTGACTAAAAGTGTAAATCTATGTTCCAATAATTATACACTCATAGCTTTTTTCTGTCAGCAATTATACATTCATAACTATAGAGAGAGAGAGAGAGAGAGAGAGAGAGAGAGAGAGAGAGAGAGAGAGAGAGAGAGAGAGAGAGAGAGAGAGAGAGAGAGAGAGTAAGAGAGGTTTTTGGTATAGCATAATGTTTGTATGATTTAATATGTTTCATTACATTCTTATATTCTTTTCAGTTTTCACCTAACGAGGAGATCATATATATTACTCTTTATGTTTCAATTTGATTCATATTTAAAAAAATTCACACATATAAATAAACAATATAACTTTTATGATAAATTATTTTTTTCATAAGTCTAAACCAATAAAAATTTAATAAGTATAATTAGTTTTTTTTTGAAATTAGCAATTAACCTTTATTAATTGATAAAACATAGAAAGCTTTTTCTAAAACATATAAATTTATTAAAACAGGGAGTAGTATTCAGTGATCATACTCTAAATTGCATGGCATAGGAGAAAAACGTCAAAAGTTAAAAAGTATTTTCCACTTTTTTGTAACGAAAATAACGACGGCAAGAAAAAAAGTAGGAGTCGTTTATAGAAATGAAAATTGGGAAGCAATGTGTATCGTCAGATGTTTAATAGCCGTTAGATTAATTGGACTCTTCTAGCAGATATTGTGTTGTTGACTGTTGTATATAAAACTTGCGACTGATAAAAGGCTGTTTGCTTTTACGACTGCCAAATCCAAAAAGCTTTCTCCTTTTCCCCAACCTAGCTAGCCACAAAGGTCAAATTTGTTTTAATAAATAAATAATAATTTAAAGTCATATATCGACAGTAGAGATGGTTGTATTTTTCTGTGCAAATGACAGTATGGTTTGCATGATAAGTTCAAGTTCTATCAAGACAATCATGTTTGAACGATTCAGACAAACTAGTTTGAAGTGTAACATAAAGATAATTTTTCACTTCAGAAAATCACTTAATATTTTGTAGGAAATATCCCAATTTGTATCATAAACTATCAAATTTAATAGTTTGTAAATTAGAAATATAATGTCATGTTGTCAAACTCCCTATTCAAACATGCACTAATAAACTTTCAAGTAATGGGAATTTAAGAAGTTCAAAATAGCATATAAAAGCTTTATTAATGGGAGAAACCCATGTGAAACTTTCCAAAACTATAAAAAGTTAACAATTTTGAGATATAGTTATGTTTACTATCACAAAAATATATAGATCAATAGCTTTTGAACAAGTGTAAAAATGGGTATTTTAAAAATGGTCAAAGTCTCTTTAAAAAGAAATTAACTCTATTCTTCCTCTTACTTTTTGATGTTTTTATCTTTTTACTCATGAGAGGCTGCTCAAGAGTTTACTATTGCATGTGCGCTAAGATTTCTGACGATTAATTTGTAATCAGTGAACAGGATCCAAACTTTTACGTGTAAAATAATCATGCCACTAAATAAAAAATACTATCAAGTAACATTTATCGCATACATTATTCTAGCCATTTTACAGATAGGTATCTGTTAAACTATGACAAATGATGTATTATTAATAAGGTAAAAAGGTTTAGTTACCATAGGGATTCGCGGACTAGATGCAAAGTTTAAGTGACACGAGAGATCTGAGATTGTTTTTACAGTCACGATATGATAAAATAAATAAAAGTAAAAGAAATGGTATGGACGGTAGTGTTTGGATTTATTCTTTTGCAATTTATTTATTCCGTTGTACAAATTCTTAATCAAATCAAATGGAGACAACTTGTAATCGAGTGCAATGACCAAACTAAAAGCTGCATGGAAAATGTAAAAACTGAAATCCACGTGACCTGTTAATTAAATACTTACGCAAGAAGACCTCTTACATATATGTAGTACTCCCAGTTAAGTCGAAATCCACGAGTAAACAAGTTTTTTTTTGTCTAAATGTTAACGAGTAAACAAGTTTTTTTGACAAAAGTAACCATGTTAACGCAATAATTTTAATTGAATGTTTTAATATTCATGTAGACCCTAGACATCGTGTGGATAAAGTGATAAACAGCCATGCTTAAATTATCCACAATAAATCTAACAGGACTGTTAAAGTTCACAAAAATCTAATATTACGCAGGATAGTTAATTTTGTTTGATGAGTTGAACGCTTTTATTTCTAGAAACTCTTCATACAAAAAAATATATGAAGAGTATTGTAAACTGTATGAAATATATGACTAATTCTGGATACTTTCTACACATGATCAAACAAATTATGATGCTTTTTCTTTGAAAAAATTGTAATGGTTTTTTTCAGAAAACTATGTACATAGGGTTCTGCCGAGTTCTATGTATACGTTTTCTTTGTGTAAGACTTGCAGTTCTCGAAATTCTTCCATTTTATTGCTACTTGATTGTAATGTAGTCAATAAGAAGTCAAGCATTTATATAGATTAAAAATCGTATTAAAAGTTAAAATAAAATTTAGGAAAAAGAGGTCTCGAATTTGGGTGTTTTATGAGAAGCAGAGAGACCGATGTGTGGAGAAGCGCCACGTAATATGCGCGCGAAAGAGCTTTTAATGTCCTCTCTTTGTCTCGTTCTGTTTGGCTTTTAGAATCTCTTTGACTATTTATCTATTCACTAAATATAGGAGAGTTTAAAATAACCAAAATCCAAATGCTATTTTTTCAATTATTATATTAATTTTATGAGTACATATTATTTTCATATTGGAAATTGTACGACTAAATTATTGGAAAAATTATTATGTACTATAATGTCGGTTAATATCTCAAAATTTTCAGGTAAGTACATAGTATTGTATTTGTCTTACCTAAAACGTTTAAATAATATGTACTTGATATTTTGTTTTTATGTGTATTATGTACGATTAATAAATTTTTGATTTTTATATAAAGCTCCATGTACTGTGGTTTTTTATTTCGGATTATTTTTGCAATCTAAAACTGATATGCATACCTTTGAAAAGAGTAGTAATAGTTTACTATCTAACCAAAAATAGTTATAATAATGTTTCAATATATTCATATTCAACTATCTTTAGATGTTTAAGAAAGTTTTAATCCTAAATTAGAAGTTTTACTAGTTTTAAGCAAATTTTAATATTTTATAAAGTTCTACTGTCGTGTATGCTTTAAGGAAATATAATAAATATTAAAAAATTACTAAAAATAATCATTATTTTAAGAAGAATACTCTAAGATAAATCTAAAAAAAAATTGTCTCCAAAATAACACTCAATGAGAAAAATGATCAAAATAAACTTTATTAAAAGATGTAAATATACATTTATACTTCTTTGGTTAACTAATCTACATTTAGGGTTTAGAGTTATGAGGTTTGTGTTTTGGAGGTGAGGTTTTTTTAAAAAAATATTAAAATTTTCAAAACAAAAAAAATCTATTTTAGTCATTCTTTTCTTAAGGTCTATTTTTGTGATAAAAAATTTAAAAAGTTCTATTTAAGAGAATTGTCCATATTTTAAATAACTTACATTTTGAAGAAAATAAAGGACATTATGTTGTTATGTGAACTGAAAAGATTGTAATATGTACCTTTATGTTGAGTTTAACTGTATAAAATATGATAAAAAAATAGGATATCGAAAAGAAAAAGCCAAATATTTTTGTTGTTGTCATCGTCAGAATTATTGCCTAGATAAAAGGTTAAAAGAAAATTTTGAAGGAGTTGTCGGCCTATTCAGCTGTCGAATTTTGGTGTTTGTGCTGGTAGCTATGTCGTGAAGGACCCTTTTTCATGTTTGTCTGTAGGATAATGGTCCTCTTGGTCTACAGATGTGGCGGTGCTCGAGTCTCGCGGTCTTCCAGCGACGTCCTGGTGGTGGTTTTCATGCGGTAGCATGCATACTCATATCTTTAGAGGACGGGATCAAAGATCATGTTTATCTCTGATCTCTTAAGGTGAGATTCTTAACTTAAATTGACCTTTTTTTAATTTAGTTAAGAGACATCTCTTAAATCTCTTGTTTAAGATATAACTCTTAAGTTTTTTTATTTAAAAGTTAAGAAACGATTCTTGGAAAAGTTAAAAAATTTCTGCTAAGAGACTCCCAATAAACATGTCGTAATGCATGCTCCCTTTTAATTCCTATTTTGTGACCTCTTGAGTTTTCTCGTGGTAGATCGACGGTGCATGGGGTAGACAGTGAATCGCTACGGTTGCGGTTTATATCAAAAAGCCTTCTAAAAAAATAAGAAGATATCACGTAGCTTGCATTGTACACAAAATAACATACAAAAAGGGTTGAGGTGTTTGATAGGTGATGTTACTGAAGTAAATGCGTTTGTTGATATATTGGTTGCCTACACATCCTCCACGATGTCCATAGTTAAGTCCACATGCAAAGGCTGATGATCTTCAGATGGTAATTAATGATTTTATTAAAGCATGGAGGCAAGAGTTGTTATAGCAACTGATCAGACGGGATGATGTCTTAGGAGTTAGAAGGTATCGAACTCACATAGGTTAAAGTTAGACAACAAGTCAACACAATAAAGTTAAATTAAAACGAAAAGAGGTGTTTTATTTTGAGTGATTTACACTCTAAATCACTTTTTAAGTTTTTATGACATTATAAGACACTTTCTACTCCTAAAGCATTTTTTCTTAACTTGTTTCATTATTTTTTAACTAGAACGTAACTAAAATAGAGTTAGTAGAACCCGCACATTAATGTCATCTTCTTCACCATTATTTAGCAGATATCAACAATAATTTAATTTTGCATAAAACGGTGGTGAGGGACACATCATCATCGCAAGCTTCTGAAGAGCTTTATTGTCGATTAAAGAAGCGTGACAGAGCAGTCGGAGAGTTCCGTTCGAGCTCAAACCGCGAGATCCATTTCGACAAAGCTCTACTGCAATTCACGTCAAAGTCAAGTTATCTCCTTCTTGTCGTGGTTGTCATGCTCGTAACCGGAGTTGTGCTTGCCAAAATTGTCATTGTCATTTCACCGCTCGAAGAGAAAGCTTGATTAGAGCAACAATGGTCAAATTTTGATTATTTGCACATTTGATCCTCCAACTCATGCTTATTTACTGATTTGTCTCAAACTTTTAATTGCATGATTGATCCTTATTTTTTTATTTCTTTCATTTTTTTCTCCAAATTTTCAAACTAAACAACTGGCTCTTTGATTTAGCCCAAAATTAACCAATTATGTACTACAACCGTTTATTAATGAAATTGATCACACAAATGCACATAGTTAATTGCATTATAAATTAAATAAACTAAAATCAAAAGCCAATAATCATTAGATATGAATAACACATAAAATCATGTGTTATATTGTCATGTACACCATCATCAAGTTTACTTGATCTATTTTGTTATGTATTTTTGGTATTTTTAGTAAACAACCGGCAATCCACCTATATGTGTACAACTTCTTCACATATGTTGGTTCATTTTCGATGTACACGTGAACACTTCACAGAATGTACACCAAAAAATTGTACACAAAATAACATTTTTTTACATTGAAGCATATTTTCATATTGAAACAGGTCGATGTGAAGAGATATGTGGGAAAAGATTTCACATGCACACATACGTATGCAATGAAAGCTAAATTTGAAAAGTTTGACTTAGATGGCAAAATTCGATAAAACCTTGTTTCCGTTCTATATACATATCACACAGTCAAAAAGCATCATGTATACATGATTAATAATCTATTAAAACATCTAACAGTGGCGTATATATAATGAAAACAAAGTTTTACAAAAAATTTGTTTTAAGGATTCACTTGTACATCACTTAACTTATGTAATGATTGACATGTACACATATTTAGTAAAATATAATCCTTGAGAATTTAAAAATATAAGTTTGGTAGTAGATCTAGACAAAAAAGGTAAACAAAAACAAAGATTAATCAGATATGAGTTTAGAAATATGAATTTTTTAAATGAAATTTGATATATGTATATAATTTTAAGAGATATTAATATTAATTTAGTTCATGGAATGATACTTCTAACGTACTCAGTGTGTCAAATATCGTGAAAGTGTACACATATATTTCAGTGTCCACGTGTACAATATTATGCAAGAAATCACATGTATAACTATTTATCTGTACATTGTTCAAATTATGATATTTGATAATCTTATGATTTTGAGTATAGTTGTTGTTTAGATGCATTTAGCATTATGTTATCCACACGTACGATGATTCTTGAATATTTATATGTTCATGTCATGTTGTACATACATATTTCATTATCCATATGTACAATAATAAACATGTACACTGATAAAACGTGTGCAATGATTCACCTGTAGATTTGATAAATCTGTTACATTTGCAAGCTTCATTATTTGTACAGTAAAATAGGTTTCTACACCAAATAGGTTTTAACATAAATTTAGTGGTTTGAATATTATAACGACCAACATTTTCTAATAGCAACTAAAATTGTTTAGCATAAACACGAGTGATTCATTTAGGATTCATGTGAAACGTAAGTGATTCAAGACTCTATGATATTTTATGATGTTATATCGTCAATGTGTACACATGTTTTATTATCCACATGTACAATATTTCATAAAAGCTCCTATGTACACCGACTCATTTGTACACCGAATATGTTTTATCATTCATTTGCAAGTTTGAATATTTGAACGACCAATATCGTCTAATATCAACTTAAATCGTCGAACATAAACATAAGTAATTCATGTGAAAATTAAGTGATTAAAGACTTTATAATATCTTAAGATTTTAATGATTTTGAGTATCTTGTTTTATTTTATTTATATTATTTTAGGCTGCATTTTGTGTATATATTCTAATTGTGTATTCATCTATATATGATAGAGGCTAAAATACTAATTCAAAAATTTATTGATGAAACTGAAAAGAAATTTACACGTTTAAATAATATTGGGGTTAAAATTGAATGGTATAAAAGTTAAGGGACCAAAGGTGTAAAACACTAAAATTAACCATTGTTACTCTGAAGCTTTTTATGACAGCTGAAAAGCATGCCAGAGGGAAACGAAGATGATGAATTACATTAGGAAGCAAGAACTCAGACACGACGCAGAGGATTGAGTCGATGTGAGAACGCGACAGACCAAATTCATCACCATGTGACACCACGAGATTGACAAACGCAGTGATTTGGAGATTGAGCTAGCTAAGATTCACCAGTGATTTCAGAGCAACAACAGAACATGGCAATCCGAGAAGATAAAGACACCATGGCTAAGCTTGAAACAATCCCCACCGTCGACGTCGCTGTCGTATAATCACTGTTACACCACCATCAAAAATGAAGCTCGACATATCTTAAAAGATAAACAAAAAATAGAGATAATGATTAAATATAAGATTTGTTGAACAAAAACTGAAGAAGCATATTAGTTTTATAAAAAAGATATTGAATCTGAGAACAAGATGACGAAGAAGAAAGAGAAAAATAAGAAAAAAGTGATAGTGGATTCTACTATTTACAATATAATTCTATTTTAACTTTAAAAGCTAAATGAAACGTAATAAGTTAGTGAAAAGTGCATGTGTAGAAGAAATTGCCCTATTATATTATTAAAAATTTAAAATTGTTTCGTGGTGTAATTATTTCTTTTATTTTCCCAAAACTGAGCAGAAAAATAGATATGCAGATATAAACAATGAATAAAAATGTTAGGCATTAAAGAGATCATATGAAATCAGATTATGAATGTATACAATTTATCAGGGAATTAATTAAATATCACTCTAGAACTCAACACGAATGTATAATTTTTTCATTCCCATAGCTCCAATAACTATGTTAACAATCCCAGGAATTAGCTCCAATAACTATGTTAACAATCCCAGGAATTAGCTCCAATAACTATGTTAACAATCCCAGGAATTAACTCCCGCTGAACTGAAGAGATCAAACATAAATTAAGTTTTTCGATAGGCTCACAAAGTGCAATAAACATCAAGTCTCGTTGCTTAACGACACTTTGCTCACATATTCTCTATTATATTCATGTAGCGAAATTAACTTTTACTGTATTTCATTGACCAAATATCATGAACTAGATGATCAATCAAGTTCAAGCATTTAGAAAAAATCCAATTGAAAATTAGATTCCATATTCAAACATTCATTCTTTTCAATTTCGTTGAAGCGGTACTATGAAACGACTCAAACTAAAGAACACACAATTAACAAACATAATTATATTAAAAAGATAAAACAGAGGTTCGAAAGATTTTGTTTGTCTCCATAGAAATCTAAAACCTAAAAGTTTAAAATAAAATAAAGTTTACTCTAAACAACGACCGAAAAATTGTAGAAATAAATCAAAACAATGTCATTCTCAAATTTTAGGCAAAACAAAATAAAAATAAAAAACCGTAATTTTCTTATTTTTTTCTCTTATTGAATCGAAAATATACTAATCTTTAGTAAAACATGTGTAATTTTTGAGCTAACATATAAGTCGACTTCAAATTAGTGGGTTTAAAAGATAATTCAATTCCCTATCTTGTATAAAATAAGTTCAATTTCACTGTGAAAAGTCCTCAATTTATTACTAAACTTCTTACTGCATAGTTATACATCCATTTTTTAATCCAATTCGACCTCTAAGTATATTTAAACCCTTAAATACATAAAATAACACTAAAAACTCCAAAACCCATAATTTAACTCGATAAAAAATCACAACATAGAGTTATAAACTAGTAAATAACACTTGTACGTGAACACTAGATCATTTATCCTTTACATGTGACTATGCAAAAAACATTTGGCGCAGCTCAAATCTATTGAATATTCTTCTTCTATATTCATGATGTTCTCTTTTTTCAAGCAACGGTGGACTGTGGACTGTGATAAAGACATCTCCAATCATAACATCAAATTTAATATTAAAATTACATCAAATTTAGTGTTTTAGTGTCAAATTTTTTTATCATCTCTAACCATGATATCAAATATTACATAAAAATAATATTATATATGATTTGATGTTTTAAATTTTAATAATTTTATATTTTATTATTTGTAATTGATAAATACTTATTTTATCACATAGATATTATGTTTGTTAAATTTTGTAATTTTATATTTATAAAATTTATTTACATTTGTATTTGTGATTTAAAAATATTACATTTATATTTTTGATTTAAAAATATTACACTTCTTATGTATTGATTTTATATAAAATATTAACTAGATTCAAAATTACAAAACTATTAATCATGAAAAACACAATACAAAATCATATATTTATTTAATAAAATTTATATTAGTTAGTAATACAAGTTTAACTATATTATAAAAATATATTTTAATGTTGTTAAATTTAATAATATTCCATAAATTTAATTATTTATCGTTCAATCCAATTTTAAAATAATGTATTATTATTAATTTTTCATTACTGATAAAAAAATTCTATGATATTTTTAAAAATATAAAGTAAATGATAATAGTCATTTAGTGATTTCTTACTTGAAAAAAAAACTAAAAATATTATAATTATGTAAAAATAATTTAATAAATAATACAATATATTTATGTTTAGTTACAAGTTTGAACTAATGAATAATAATAATTGAATATATTTTTAAGTGAAACATAATAAAATATGTATATTAAGTATTTGGTGTGATGAATAGTTGAATAGTTCATTCTACACCAAATTTGGTGGGATGGTATCATTTTTGGTGTCCTATTAGAGTTGAAATTACACCAATTTTGGTGTTTTGGGCTCATTTGAGTTGGCCTAATAACAACAATTTATGTCTTTTGATGAGACAGTTGCCAATATGGGCCATATGGAGGATTTGGAAGAATTGAAATCTTTCAGTCTACCAAAAACAGTAGAGGCTGAAGTAGACATGATGAACAAACCAATCTGAATTAGAAAGTACCAAACTGGATCAGATAATACTAATACCTAAATGTGCTTGTATTTTTGTACCTGGAATATTTGAACAAACTGAAACCAAACCAACTTCGATGATTTGTGTTTTAAGAGTATTAGTTATACTGAAATAACAAAACATCCAAAAATATAAGACTCTCGACTACACATGGCTATGCAACAAGTAATATCCCAAAGCTAATCAGTGGGCAAGGTGTGTACTTTGCTCTCTACAATTGGGCATGAGGAATGTTAAAAGTCATTGTCCTTACCAATTGTACAAATACACAATTTAACCCATCAGTTGTTAATCATTTGATGTGGGAATGTGACCAAGACACCAAGAGAAGAGCATAACCAAGTGAAGGAGCGAACTCTAAAAGTGGTGAAATAATAAGACTTGACCCAACTCTGCTGAAGTGTAAAAAGAACCAAAGAAGTAGGGGTGGGCGTTCGGATATCCGTTCGGGTTCGGGTCGGGTATTTCGGATTTTCGGGTATTTCGGTATAGGGTTATAGAACCCGTTCGGGTATTTTTGTAGTTCGGGTCGGGTTCGGGTATTTTGAGTTCGGGTTCGGTTATTTCGGGTCGGGTTCGGATATTTAGACTTTTTTAAAAAAAAATCATTTTTAAAGTTTTTGTATTTAAAAATATAATTTTTACTGAACTAAGTTTTTATTTTTAATAGATTGAATGATTAAATAGATTTGGAGATACATGTCAAAAATAAAAAGACATTGATTTGGTTATTGTTTTTAAAATTTGAATGTAACTTTTGTTAATACATGAAACAAAAAGGTTGATATACATTTTAAGTGAGTATCAAATCATTTTGTCCATAATTATATGTTTATTGTATGATTTTAAAGTTTGTGTAACATAAATATAAATATTTTAAATAAAATAAGAGATGTAGACTAGAAATATAAGGTTAAGTATAGTTATGTTCGGTTATTTTCGGGTATCCATTCGGGTTCGGGTATTACCCGTTCGGGTTCGGATATCCGATCTCTCCTAAATCAATATCCGTTCGGGTATTTTGCTATTTCAGTTCGGATTTCGGTTCGGGTTTTTCGGATCGGGTTCGGGTACGGGTTCGGGTATCGGGTAAAATGCCCACCCCTACAAAGAAGTAGCAACTGTTGGCGGATACTATTCACTTCTTTTTTTCTGGTCGCACGGACAATAACTGTTAAATTAAAATTAAACTATGGAAAGCCAATAACTGTTAATTAAAATTATTCTGCAAGAATGGAATACCAATCAGAGTTAAAGACAACTATAGAAAGAAAAAAGATATTATATATGGGCACTCATACGAGAAAGCCCAAGGCCTAGTTTACGGATTCATATCATTAGACAACAAAGGAAACTTGAGAAGCAAGAAAACAACACAATCCACGGATAGAAAAACCTAAGAATGGTTCAAACGAATTAAAGAAGAGAAATCTTCAATCTTCTTCCCTGAGGAACTCATCTTCGTTTCAAATCTCTAGAGATAGCTTTGATGGTGGAAGGTGTAGTCCTGCAACATCCTCCTATAAGCTTAGCTCCAAGGTCACGCCATTTCGGTGCAAACATCTGAAACTCAGCATCACCAAAGCATTGCGACGGCTGCCAAAGTTAAACCAAAACCATAAGAGAACGACTCATAAGATTGAAGTGATCTTGAATACAACAAGTTAGAAAGTGAACATACCAGCCATTTTTTGGCTTTCCCATCCCAAACCTCTCCACTATTTGGGTACACGACGATTGCCTTCTTGGTCAACTGAAGATAGGAGATGACAGAGATAATAAGAACTAAGAAGTAAAGGGCAAAGCTAGAGAGTTTAAAACTTTTGCTTGCCTTGGAGAATTTGCGAATAAGATTGTCCATGAACTGAGGAGGTGCACAGTTAATGCCAACAGCACAAATGTTGCTGCTTTTGTTAAGGGTTTCAAGGCATTCCTCAAAGCTCTCACCTGATGGAGCATTCTCACCATCTACAGATGTGAAGCAGATCCAAGCTGGGATTTGCACATTCTCTTCCTCCAGCAGCTCAACGCACGCCTGAGCCTCGAGTTTGTTAGGTATGGTCTCGAAAGCGAGAAGATCAGGACTAGCTTCCACTAGGACTTGGATTCTTCTCCTGTGGAAGTCTTTTAGTTTATCCAAGCTTACATCCTTACCATAGTTTCCACTGCAAGAAGAAACATAGAACCATGAATCTTGAAACTTCTCATAACTAATGAACAATGTAATGTGATAATGAGTCTTATAAAGGGACCTGTACTCAGAGCCATCAGCGAGATAAGCTCCATAGCTTCCAATAGATGCACCTACAAGAGCTCGGTTATAGCTATGTCCTGAGGTTTTGCTGACTTTGTCCCAGAATCTATCACGGGCTTCAACAGCTAGTTTCACGCTCTTTTGTAGCAAAGACTCGCTCTCTTCCATGGATAATCCTCTTGAGAGAAAGCCAGGGATGGTAGCCTGAAATGTTTTCAAACAGAAACTCAATAAAAATCATAACTTTACAAAACAACAAAAGGAAAAAAAGAAGAAGACAAAACTGAATCTGATAAATCAAATAAACAAAGACAAGTATCTTTCTTCTGACCCTACTACAAATCTTTAACACTTTTGTATTCGAAAAGCAGATAAGGTTTTTTTATGTTAACAATCACCAGAAAATTACACAATGAGGATTAAAAGATTAGATCTTTTAAAACAGAAAAGAAAGAAAATAGATAGATTGTTACAAGAGAAAGGTATTTTTACCTGATAAGATGAAGTGACCACAATGTCTGCACCAGCCTCCAAATATTCCATATGAACCTGCAAATTAAACAACTCTTATCCATTATCATCCAAATCTCCAGACCACAAAATTATAAAACTGAAAAAGAGAAAATAGATCTGCTTCTGTCGGAATCCAAACCCTAAAACTAAACCCGTAATTTTCACATTTAAAAGAAAAAAAATCAAAAACAGAAATGGAGAAAAAAAATATTATGCGAACCCGTTTGATGAGTTCAGGATCTTTGATGAGGGAAACGGCACTCCACAAAGGGTCGTTAATGGCGGCGCCGTGAATCTCGAGCTGGGTTGCGAAACCGCCGTCGACCACCGCACAGCCGCCGCATTTCCGTATCAAATCTTCCAACAATGCAGATTTCTTCTCCAAACCCATGACTCGAGAACCCCACAATGTATCTCGTTTTTTGGAATTAAAAAAAAAAAACCTAAAACGAGGACTTTGAATGTTCTTGTCTGGCGAGGTTGGAGAATCAACGCCGCTTTTGTTGGTTTCTCCCCTAAACAATGGATGTTTCTTTGTCTCGCTCTCGACACTTGTACTTATAAGTTAATTTACAATGGGCTTGGGCTGGATGGGCCCACTATGTAATAAAAAAATAAAATAAACGCGTTTCTCTAACCTGTAAAATGTTTAGACAGATTCTTCCGAATTTCAAACTTTGCCGACGGAAAATTTTAATAAAAGGATCATCCGTTTTCCATTCCACCGTCAAACATAATGAAATTGAACTTTCTCTTAATTTTTCGAAAAGACATTAAACATGCGTACACAACCTTAATTTTGATCAAACCAGATAAATTCATTAGTTAGGACTACTAAGTCTTTTCATAGAGTTTTCTACTTTATTAGTTGTTTTATTTTAATTTGATTACCCTAAAATAATATTTCTGCAATAGAAAAAAAAAACCTTAATTTTGACTGTCGACATAGTTTTGTTCTTTTACAAATTTCCAAAAATTGATTATTAATCAGTACTCTCTTAGTTCTAAAATAATTTATTTTTAGAAAAAAATAATTGTTTTTCAAGATATATGTTCATATTTTCAATGTATTATTTAATAGATATATTGTAAACTTCATAAAACATGTTTATGTTTATTAAAATTTTATTGATTAAAAGTTATAGGAAATAGCTAATTACAAAAAAAACACATTATTAATCAAATTTATATATTTTAAATTTGTGTAAAAATTTATAAAACATACATTTTGAGATAGAGGGAGTAGAATTTTGCAGTTATGAACGGAATAAATATAGTTAATATGGAACATGCATAATAAATAGGACGGAATTAAAAATATATATATATTATATAAGACGATGCAAAAAATTATCAAATTTTGATTGATCTTAAGAATCTTTTACTAATCTGTTATTTTTCCTTAAACACAATTGTATTAAGGTGTTAAATTAATCAATATTCTTTGTAACTTTATAAAATAAACTTTACCAAAAAAAACTTTATAAAAGAAATAAAAACGAAGCACATACAACTGTAGTTTAGCGTGCCATTATTTACGGTATACCAAAAACCTTGACATGTCATGTATATTTCTTTGCCGTGAACGTGTCGCAGACGGCACAATGTAATATATTTTAGTTAGGTAAATGTATGTGACTATCATTTGTGTTTGAATACCTACCATTTAAGACCTTATAAAGAGCGACTCGAAGGAGTGAAAAAATTTAAAAAAATTTAAACCAACTTGATGTGGAATTTTCTGAGGTTTGACCTTTTGTTTATACGTTGGATTAGCAATTAAATAAATTGATATGTAAAAAAAAAAACATATAACAGATGTTGCAAGAATCAAGATCTAGAAGTGAATGCAGGCATGAAGAAGCACAATTATGCATACTGTCTAATTTTAATAAAACCATAAGTCCATCCATGAAACATGTACATGTGCCGAAAAGGTTGGTGTTAGTTGTTTTCGAAGCTATATACGAATGTGTCATGTGAAAGGTATATCTTAAAGTCATAGCCAAACATGTAAAGTTTATTCTTATACATGCATAAGAATATGATATTATTATTTTGTTTTCAAAATATAGTTTCACCTTATAACCTTACCTGTTTAAATTTCTATATAGTACTACTTTTTTATTTGGGAACTGTTTTTAAATCAATATTGGGGGTCTAATTAAAAATAGTTACCATTTGGATATATATATTGGACTTGATGTGATCTTTGAATGTTGAAACTAGAAGTCTCCAGCATGGTATTGTTTGGTGGGGTCAACGATGCACATTCTTGTATCTTGACTTTGAAGAAAAGCATATGTGGAACGTGGCATGGCTTCACCGCTATTGTAACATTTCTAACAGTTGTTTTTCTTTTTATATGTTAACCATATTGTAAACTCATTTTATATCCTTTACACAAATATTTATCAAAGAACGGCCATTGACACACTTGTGTAATTTGCAGTAAAAGGTTGATACATTTGAAGTCAAGTAGCTTTTAAGTTTGTTCAACCATTCTAAAACTTGCAGCGTTTTAAAATGGACTTGCAGTGGAGTATAAAATAACACTACCGTTTGAAAAAACGGCTAAAAAGTAAAAAGGCTTCATTGTTTGTTGTGGTGGTTGAGGCTGCAACAGATGCAATTAATTTCGAAATAAATTAACTCAAATGTAGAATTAATGATTTTATAAATATTATTGACGTGCGATATTATGTGTTTGAAAGAAAAAAAAATTGTAAGGCTTTAAATGTATAATGTAATTATTCTCCAAATTAAAACTCATCTGCCATACTCTTTTTTTTTCTCTTTTACTGCAAAAAAATCGTTTCCACAATCTTTTAGCAACAGGCGATGAGACAGGCCTAATGTTTATATTGTAATTTCATATTTGTTTAATGGTCTTTTTGTTAAAGGCAAATCTTTTAAATAGACTATTTTAAAAAGTTTGTCACAAAAATAAATTTAAAAGAAAAAACATTAAATTATACTTCTTTATTTAATTTTTTTTAATATGTTTCTATTTTTTTTTAATTTTAAACTTCAAATTTAAAACTCTACCCCATAACTATAAATCATAATTCTATATTAGTTAATCAAAAAATTATAAATGTACATTTATATTTTTTAATAAAATTTATTTTGAATATTTTTTTCTTTAATATGTTATTTTGGGAAAAATACTTTTTTATTTTTGATTAATCTTCAACAATTTTAAGCTGTGCAGCCGAATAATAACAAATCTTTAGTTTGGGCCTTCCTAACCTTCCGTATTAGGATTTGGGCTTAAGATATGAATCCATTGTGCTAAATGAATGGATGCCCCAAACATCACATGTAAAACCATTGTAGAGACTCCTATACAAGGTGATTCCTTGTCTTTTGGACTAACACCTATCATGTATTCATGCGCTATTTTTCATGGAACAAATATCCTCAACTGATGCACAAATCTTAAGAATAATATATACACATCATTTCCTTAAAATTAATGTTTTTCAAAATTGCTAGGTACATAAAGTGCTAAATAGTACCAGATGATCTATCCAGAGTTAATCGTTAAGCTGATTGCTTGAGTAAATCAAATTCTAATTTTTTATTTAATTTCGGATCATTCACTTCCACACTTACCAAAAAAGAAAATCTATCGAATGATAACAATTGAAAATAGCCACTTAGTAAAACCAAACATATGTCAAATCTCCTAATGGAAAAGTAGATCCAAATAATTTTGTGAGTTTAAGAATCGATTTCAATATTTCAATGCAAAAAGAAAAAAAAATTGTTCGATAAAACAAAACTATAAGCTCATTCTTAACTCTTATGAGATCGCTTGACACAAAAGAACTTAAAATCAGTTATAGTTTATAACCCTTTTACTATAGTTGGAACTAGTTCAAATATACAGTTTAAGTAAACCTTTTGCAAGACTTGTAATATACGCAAAGGACTTCTTTCACGAAAACATGATATAATCATTACTAAAACGAAACCTTTTGGAAATGATCTAAGAACCAACGCAATTAGAGAGATGATTATTGGTGTGCTAATGTGATCAATGATCACCAACCAACCGGACCCATTAACCCACTCTTATCTTGCATTAACTTTTCTTCACGTATATCTTGGACCACTCTTGTTTTTGTGTCGACTTTTCAAGAAAATTCTACTCAAACCTAATTCCGAAAACCTAAACCCTAAAACAAAGGTTTATAATTTTTTTAACTCCAAGATATGCCATTGTTTAATTTGAAGTAATTATACATTTGTAACACTCTATAACACAATTATATCATCATATAATCTATAATTCTAATACATATGATTATGATCAATAACTTGCAACTTATTCAAAAAATAATTATTTCACGATGAAGTTTTTCCCGAAAGACTTGGATTAATGGACGACATCCTTGATATACTTGCTCTCTCGGCAACCTATTCCACGACTAATTGCGTAGTAACTATAACCCTAAGCTGAGTTTTTCTAAATAAACGGTTTGTTTTTAAGCGCGGAACCAATCAGATGGAAACTGGAATGGAACATTGGTGAGGTTGAATCAAAAAGAGGAGAAGATTTACACAAAACAATAACTTTAGTTTCACATACATATCAACATCTCAATAGGCAAAACTTACAAAGACTGAGAGTTTATACAAAATAGAACCCTCTGAGATTACAATTTTGATCTCACCTCGCTCATCTTCTTCTTCACAACATCAAAACTATTATGTCAACAAAACTTTGTAGTAACACCAACACACAAAACTTATCTCTCTCTTTAGGGTTCTTGATTCCCCTGAAATTAACTGCCTCTGCTATACTGTAATAACTTAGACAAAAACGGAACAAAAAAGAGCTTCTTTTACCTTTGCTCCTATAAGCTACTAATAATAACACCTAGCTGCAAAACTTATGGGCACACGATATTAAGAGGAGTGGTTGTACTTGTTGCAAGATGATCCACGAAAGCAAACTTGTCAATGGTGGTTCCAATGAGACCAAGATCGATCTCCACGTCTGAGAAATCATAGTCTGGAAGTTCACTTGGACCGTCAAGACCAATGATGTTCATATCATCTATACCGCAGTAATCATCCAACAGTTGATCATTCTCTTCAGTTAAGAGAAAGTCAAGCTCACAAGCATTTGGGATCAATGACTCATCAATGAAGCAACCCATGTCAGGTATCTGTAGATCTGCGAAGTTAAAACCAAAACTGGTCTTCTTCGATTTACCAGCTTGAGCAGTTACCTTCATACTTGACACAGCTTCAAGAGTAGACCCTGAGGCAGAGACCAAAGAAGCAGACTCATTTGAAGCAGCTGAATCACAGGGAGCAGCAGAAGAGGCAGCAGCAGCAGCCAAAGCATCAAACTCGAGCTTCTTAGTAGCGTAAGCATCAGCAGCTTGTTCAAGTGTCTCGTAAGTACCCAACCAAGTTCTTGTCTTGGTGATTGGATGTCTAATCTCAGCTGCCCATTTGCCCCATTTCCTCTGCCTTACACCAACAGGCTTCGTGACACTAGAACGTCCAACAACCTGAGAGGCCTTCCCGGTTAAAACCTTTTTGCTACAAGCTGAGACTTTGACTTTGCTTCCACCAGTGTTATTACTCTCCTGACAATAAGAGCTTTCAGACTCTGCTTGAGCAGTGACTTGGGAGAAAGGACGGTCGATCTCACAGACGTAACGTTTCCTTCTCCGGCTAGTTTCAACATCTTCTTCACTGGATGAGTAGTCGGTAGCGTAGGGATCATTCACAACGAAACGGATCTTTCTCATAGTTTTCAAATCTTCAGATAAACCAGGGAGACGGTTTAGCTGGAAAGTTCTCTTCTTGGGTTTTCTGCAGGGCTTAGTAGCTTGAAGGGAAGACCGTTTCTTTGGTTCAGCCATTTTATCGAACACTTGGTGTGCAAAATCTCAAAACCAAACCCCTTCTAGAAACCCTCTCTAACTCAATAGTCAAGGAACAAAAAGAGTTGATTTTTACGAAAAGCCTCCAAAAGATTGAACTCCAGATCAAGTCCTGTTTCAAATTCAATACCCAAAAAAACAAACTTCAGATTCGAACAGAGAAACTATGAAACTTAGAAGAATAAAGTTGACTACTTTTAGCAAACCCAGTTACCTTTTAGGTCTTAATTGCATGGAATCCGATGTAAACGCTAGAAATCAAACACTGGACTCAGCTTTGATTGAACGAGGAACAGAGCTTAAAGAAGAAGAAAGAAGAGAGAAAGAGAGTAGCCGAGTTCAGAGGAACCTTCTCTGTTCTCTCTTACTACACTCTCTCAACTCTTTTGGTTCTCTGAGCCTTCCGCAAAAGTGAAAAAGAGAAGGGAGATACTAGTAGATATAAGAAGAAGAAGATAAAGTAAGAATCATATCGAATCGTAAGCAGATGATAAATCTATGGCCAAGATTTTTTCATGGCTCTCTTTCTAACACAGTGGCAAAAAAAGAAATATATTTATGTCGGAAAAGAATGAAAAAAATCTAGAAAGAAACTGTTGAAATGGTAAATGAGAAATTTAAAGAATCGAGGAATGTTAAAGAGCATTAATAAATTTTAAAATCAATAAAAATACAGATCTCAATAAATTTTTAGTAAAGAGAATTAAAGTTAAAAAAAAGTTAGATGAAATTTTAATTTTGTTTGTGTTTTCTTTTATCAAGGGCTTTAGAGCAACTTAGTGAACAATACATGTAAAAGAGTATATTCCCATTATTATATTAACATTTTTAAGTGATTTCATTATTTAATTTAATTTTAATGTTTGAAAGCAAAGTAAACTAATGAAACAATTACATTTGTCATTAAAGTCTCTTCCCGTTCACTGAACGATTCTCAAAGACCAATCGATTCTCTCTATTTCTACTCTCTCTCTCTTACTTTTCTTTTCTTTATTAATAAATTTGTCAAGAAACTTCTTAATTTTATGACCACTGCGCATGCTCTTAGTTCATCCACAGAGTCACAGACAGTGACCCGTTTTAATATGGACTAGATTTTGATCTGTCCTAAAAGGATGGGTATATTTTTTGTTTTATTTTTTTTCTGAATTTTTTATTATTTTTTTTTGATTAAAATGAATTTTTTATTTTTATATTTGTGTTTTTCATAAAATCATATTTTCTTTAATTATGTGAATAATATAAAATATCTTGTGTTATTATTATATATGTATTCATTTTATTTATTTTCCTTTTACCAAACATGAGTAAGACAAAAAAAAGAAAATTTTAATTTACCCATACCAAAATCAATCATTGACAATGCATATATTTGTTGATCTTCTCCGTGCTTTTTCAAAAATATATTTGTTTTCTTTTTAGTAACTTCTTGTACATTATGGATCCCTAAAATATATGAATAAAAGGAGATGTTATAATATATTTAAATTGCATAATAAGTATAAATACTAAAGTAATGGCAGTTAGTATATTTAAAAGTAAGACCAGTGACAAAAGAAGTAATATGCCAGGTAGTTGTTAGGGTAAAAAATATGAGTGATCATGTTTTAATAATATTGATTCGGATTGGCGAAATTTTACAATATGGTAACAAAATATTCTACGACATCAGTATTATTTTATTTGTCTTTTTACACATAAATTAAGAAAATATTTAATTTTATATATTTTAAAAATAAAAATACCATTACTGATAAATTTAATCATATTTCAACCAATAAAAAATAAAATATCATATAAAATTAATAAATTTTACATTGAAATTATAAACAACATTTATTTTGAACAAAATTTTATCCTACAACGATATCTAAATAGAAACGGAAGTAGCAAATATTTTTCTAGACAAATGATAAAAAAATGCTTTTTAGTTTGCGGGAAAAAGGAATAATATTTGTATACATGCACAACTTGTCACTGCTACTGTACTGTGACTCTGTGAAGTAGACAAATGAAATAAAATTCAATAAAAATATTCAATATGGTTGGTAGTGAGTAGTAACGAATACTCAATTACACTAATAAATATGATGACTTGCGAGGTTAAATTAGAGGTTAGTTTACTTTTCTATGTTTTGATGGAGGCAAAGAAGGCCAGTATGGAACGTGGGATTGTCCCATCCCCACAATTGCTAGTTGCTACTACCAACCCAAAGGATTTTTCATCACAATTTAAAAGTCTTCTTACCAATTTGAGTTGACATGAATACAGTGAGAATATTTCACTCCTCAGAAACGTTCTGAATTCGTCGGAATCTTCATGAAGACAGTGATTGACGAAACTTAACTGTTTACAAATGAACAAGCCTTAGTCCATCAAACAAATTATACAACTATTAGTAATATAAATCAACTAATTACTTTTTTGAACTGCAAATAGACTAATTACTTAAAGAACAGTTACGTAAAATAGAAAATATATAGTATTTTTGGTAACGTTTCATAAGCTGAAGTAGATTTTGAGAGTTCAAAGTCAAACCAAAAAGAAGAACACATCTAAGAGCATGAAGCAGAACAAAACACATTTTTTTAAATAAAAATTTTGTTAAACAAGTTTCTTTAGAGCACCTTTAACGTCGTATGTTCATCGTTTCTTACTAGTAGAGGCTCCACTTTTTTTATCAAAAACCGGTTTTAATGTTGCCAAAATAAGATACGTTTATTATAGGTATTTTGCATTGTTTGCGGACCTCACTGATACGTGGCGGCCCGCGATTGGTACTTTTTAAATTTTTTTTTTCAACACAAAAAAAATAATAAAATAAAAAAAATAAAATACCCTCGTAGGGATTTTGCGATAATCATATCCTTAGATATGTTCAATCCAAATGACTCTCAGTCACACACACACGACTTATTTAACCAAGACATGATTGTTGAATTAGACTCACAAATTACTCACCAACTGTCATATCTTAGCAATCGAGAATAAACTTCTTAGTTCAAAAAAAAAGAAAAAAATAAACTTCTTGCTCTATCTTTTTCTCTCAGAAAACATAAGTCAAAAAGTTTTTCTTTGCGCAAAACCTTAGATTTAACCTAGCTAGATTTTACACAATATTTTTGAAAAAACAGCCAAAAAAAACCTAAACTTTCAAAGCACAAAAAAACTTTAATTTGTGTTTGAGCCAATAAATACTCCAACTTTCAAATATTGCTCATTTTAACTCTATTTTTTTGTTGACTCGACCATTTTAAAAATCCAAAAAATTCAACTGTTAAATATGTAAACTTTTGTTAAATCGCTAAACGACGTCGTTCTAAAAACTAATTAAAACTTTTTCTTCGACATTAATATCATTATTCTTAGCTTTACTACCATTCTAATCAGTCTTATTATCACTTTCATCGACTTGGTTCAGTTGCTCAATCGTAACTTCTCTAATTTCTTTAACACTTTTCATTTGAAGTCTTTCAGTATGACGAATCCAAAATAACCTCATCTTCCTAGTCATCCTTTGCGCGTCAATGGCTGAGTTTTGGAGATCAAAAAATTGAGAAATTAGAGAATTAGACAAACAAGAGTTCTTAATTTAGATCTCTAGTTTTCCGAAAGAGGGAATGATTAGTGTTTACATATACAAAACGACGTCGTTTCGTTAATATTTAATCCATTTTTGAAACGATGTCGCTTAGCAAGTTAACAGAGATTACGAGTTTAACAGTTGACTTTTCCGGGTTTTTAAAATGGTTCAGTCAACAAAAAATGAAAGTTAAAATGACTAATATTTGAAAGTTAAGAAATTTTTTTGCTCAAACACGAATTAAAAGTTTTTTTGCTTTAATTTGAAAATTCGAATTTGTTTTACCTTTTTTTCCAATATTTTTGTTTTCTAATATTGTGATAACACTGTGTCTAATTGCTTCACTCCAAAGCAAACTCTTAGAGTCAATGGGTGAGTGACACATCACCTTACCATAACCGTTCCATAACAGTTTGTAACATTTAATTTTACATGCATAGAACTTGCTCTGCTTCATGCTACTCCAAACACGAACAAACTCGTTTTTTAGCTTACAAATTTGTTGTTACACAATGGACCAGTTCGTTCAAGATGGTCTTGAGCCTGATCCATTTAAGCTGTCATTTTTCAGAAAAGAACAAAATTTGAACCTGCATTATTTGCAATCGCAGCCACACTACGGGTTAACCTGATATATATGTATATATCAACTTGAGATTTTTAATTAATTAAATTGAATTAAATAAAAATGAAAGAAATGTCACATTCTTTCTTTTTCATCAAGAAAATGCTAAGCACTCGTGATTTCAAGATTTGTTTGTTTACGTGTTCACAACTTTATTTATTATCGCTGGCAACTGCCACATTCGTCCAGACTTGCTTACACGGCCCTTCTTAATTCCAAAACTACAGTGTCAGAGGCTCAGAGCGTTTGGAGAATAGGTTTAGTGTAAACCAAAGTTTTTGTTTGCAAAAAAAAAGAAAATGTTTTCATCTGCAGTAACAAAAAAACAGATTTAAGCAAGAAATGTGAGAAGTAAGAATCCGGCTAATCATAGAATTTTAAGTCTTTGTCTTTTTTATCTTGTGATGGTTTGATTATGGGTTTGTTGAAGGAGTTTTAAGATTTGATGTATGGTTTAGTTGTTCATGTGTTTCTCGGTTGTTTGGATTTTCGGTCCCTTTTTGTGGGTTTAGTTTCTGGGGATGTCTCTTTGTTCCGTTGATTTTAATATTTCAATTTTGTATCTTTGAAATGTTATCAATGAAAACTAGAGGAAAAAAAAAAGCAAGAACTGTGAGATGTAAAAAAGAAAAGAAAAAGAAAACAGTGCACGCATGCCTGAATGCATGTGACTTGCCTACCCTACGTAAAGAGTGAAGACAAGACAATATATTAAAAAAAGTAAGAATAAGCATTTTCTCCGCCAAATCTAATATACAATGGCCATATACTACTAGTCACTCCTTATCGACCACACCGAACGTTTTTTCTGCAAAGGCACTAAATTAATTTGACGAAACTTTCCAACGAGTGTTAATATAAAAACATAACAAAAGAAATAAAGTCTATACTCTGCACACAGTGAAAGTTTTTAGGAAAACAATAAATCCGAAGATTTATATGGTTATACTGTGTATCTAAATTGGATTTTGATTTATATGGTTATACTGTGTATCTAAATTGGATTTTGATTTATATGGTTATACTGTGTATCTAAATTTGATTTTCAACTTAGATAGTTTCGTTCTGTCTTTTACAAGTGACGTTTGAGAATTTAAGTTTAATCATATTTCACGCAACAAAAATTATCTTTACGAATTCTCTAGCAAAAAGAAGCTAAACGTAGAAAATAAGTTCAAGTTTTTAATAAGTAGTTGACAAAAAAATATTCATACATACAAATTCACGTTACTTCATCAACGAAACGTTAAATGTTTTAGCTATCTCAGATAGTTATTCCACCAATTTAACAGCAGTTTATTCCATAGTATAACCAAACCAATATAAACCGAGACAGCCAACAGTTAGAACCGGCACTCTAACCGAACAATTATGTGTATTCAGAGAACATTCATTCATACAGGTGTCGGATTATCATTGTCACGTGGTGTTTAAATGTCCACATTTGAGCACGTGGACTATTAGTATAAGAGTATGTAGCTATCGACGACCATAAAATTTGTCATAGACATAAAGCTATTAATATCATTTAAATGTGGAAAATAGAGAACTAATCATGTAATAAGTGGACACGTCAGAGAAAGTGAAGAGTTGAAAAACAGAGCGAGGAGAAGTCAAGTAGTGGACGGAAGCTTGGATTATTGGAAAGGAAAAAAGTTTGTGAGCTACACGAAGTTTACCCTAATATGGTGGAAACCATCCAATGTTTAATAATATGTTAACAATTACACGATGTTTATGTTAATACATGCCACATATACGAAGTAAATGATTATATGGTGGCAACATCATAATCGGGTTTAATTGATTCTAAGAAAAGTTAATGGGGTCAAATTGTAATTAATCAAAAATAAAATTTAAAACCAAAAAAACTAAGTTTTAGAAAAAATAACATTCATTTTCTTTGGCTTTTAAAATAATTCAGCTTGTTAATATATTTACAATTCGTCAACCAAAATTCATTTCTAATTTAAAACCCCAAAATATAAATTTCTTAAAATGTTTATATTGGAAACTAAAATGATCGACAATATCAAAGTTATTGTCTTCATATTTTTTATTTTTTTCTTTGACTTTTAAAATAATTTACCTTGTTAATATATTTACGATCCGTCAACGAAAATTCATTTCCAATTTAAAACCCCAAAATATGAATTTCTTAAAATGTTTATATTGGAAACTAATATGATCGACAATATCAAAGTTATTGTCTTCAAATTTTTTATTTTTTTAAATATTAAAATATATTAAATTTCAATTATAAATTTCTTATTTTTATTGTCAAACATTTTCTATAATTTTTACCCAATCAAAATTTAATGCACATAATTATTTTTTCTAAAACTTAGTTTTTTTTTGTTTTAAATTTTATTTTTGATTAATTACAATTTGACCCCATTAACTTTTCTTAGAATCAATTAAACCCGATTATGATGTTGCCACCATATAATCATTTGCTTTGTATATGTGGCATGTATTAACATAAACATCGTGTAGTTTTTAACATATGATGAAACATTGGATGGTTTCCACCATATTGGGGTAAACTTCGTCTGGCTCACAAACTTTTTTCCTATTGGAAACAGCTTAGCCGCCTACGTGGACCCCTCATTTTTGTCTTTATTTTATTATTTTTATTTACAGATAATTCGTGTTTATACGGCCCATCCAAGAGCCCAGTTATATTGTTAAATAAAAGTTCTAATTAGGCCCATTTATGTGTCCAAGAATTTCGAATGTCTTTGTTTTATTTCTTTTTATTTCAAAATAAGTTTCCCACGACCTAGTTTTTTTTGTGTGCAAACACTTAATCGGATTAACTTAAAAGTTATGGTCAACAATTTTTTTTTGCGAAATAGACTTAAACATTGGTACAAACAGCGAGAGTTGAAAGCACTAGAGATTAATAACAAAGATTAAATCAAAGATAGCGTCGTAGATACCTGAATGCATCAGAATAACATTCACAAAAACTGTTAGATAATCTAGTCACCTTGCATTGAGACTTCAGAACATTCTATACCATCATGACTTAAGCTAGGTCTCTTCTCTTATTTACTGTGAAGTCTTCGTCTATTTACCATCATGGACTGATCAAACCTGACAAAGTTTCGAACGTTCAGTTTATTATTTTGCAACAATCACGGACTAATAAGAGCATCATTAGCAATGGTTTCTTCATTTGAGTCTCTCAATAACAAGTTTAATAATATTTTAACATAAGGCAGTTTAATAATTAAAACACAAAATATTAAAATTTGCTGGTTAAACACGTGTAGAAAAAAGTTCTTCGGAAAGGTGAAGAGTCTCTTCTTCCCGAGACGTTTCTCCATGTTCCTAACGTCTCTTTCCTGTTTTTGATTTTTATATTACTTTTTATCATCAGAAACTCTTACTAAAAGGAACCACTGCGCATGCTCTAAGAGCATCATTATTGGGGTTTCTCTAGTGGGTTTCTTAAGCTGTGGGACCTATGAACAGTGTAAGGATCGGTTACAAAAACTATAGATTAAGAACCGGTTTTTATGGGTTTCTTACTTTGTTCACGGGTCCCACTGACACGTGGCAGCTCACGATTGGTTCACTTTTAAAAAAAAAAAAGTAAAAAAAAAAAAAAAAAAAAAACAAGAAACCCATTAATGATGCTCTAATACATTTGAAGTTATGTTTAACATACTTCCACAATTTTCTTTTCTTTTCTTTTCTTTTCTCTGACAATAAATCAGTAACATGATTTCAGGATCGAGAATACCAATATCAACTAGTAATTATATTATTTGGAAAACTATTGCAGTTAACGTGGGATTTTAATATAATACTAGTAGAAATAGATTATAAAAATTAGAAATAAATAATCACAAGAGTACCTTTTCAAATGTGTTTTCTTTAGTCTTTTTCTTTCATTTCTTTCTTGTTATGTTGTCTCAGAGCTCTTGGTCTTACTTATATAATAAAATTATAGATCTTCTATAATTAAAGTAAAAGCAGATACCAATTTTTCCACATGACATCCCTTTATTCGAAAGTCCATTTGAAAGCTTACGTCATCGACCTTTATGCTTCAACGTTTCAATGATGATGTCATCATCATCAATCTCCACCGTCCATTTTATATGGCCGTTGACGATATCGACCGTTCAAAGTCCACACCGACGCCCTATAAGAAGAGTATCCTCGTAATAAAACCCAAATAAATATCAGCAACAGTTTTATTTTCTAGCCAAGTTGTAGCTAATATGAGCTCAGAGAAGAAAGAGGAACGCCGTGAAGAAGATAACGGTGAAGGGGGGCACATAGGGAAGTCGTCAATGGAAGATGTACGTACGGTGACGGAGGAAGAGGTGGATGAGTTCTTCAGGATATTACGGAGAGTACACGTGGCGACACGGACGGTTGCGAGAGCTAACGGTGGTGTCGTTGAACGAGAGTTAACGTCTAAGAAGAGGAAACGGTGTCAGAGGCCTGGACTGAGGAGCTCAGTGGATACTAACGGCGTTCGAGACGGAGAGTTAGATGGAATAGATCGGGTCGGGTTACGGAACTCGGGTTTGGATCTTAACTGTAAACCGGAACCTGATTCAGTTAGTTTGTAACCCTCCCTTCTTCATATTTTTTTTCCTACTTGTTTCAAAAATCAATTTGTAGTATGCCTAAATAAATTTCTTTTAAATTAAATGGTTTTAAATGTTAATTAAATGCTATCCGAACTGAAATTATGCAGTCTGATTGTTCATAAAAAAATTACTCCCTCAGTTTCTTAATAAGTGTCACTTAGACATTTTTCACACATATTAAGAAAATAATTGAAATGTGTGTATGTTATTATTAATTATACCTATTTGACCAATAGAATTTGAGATAAATATAATTATTTATTGAATCAATGCAGATTGTAATTAATTTTCAGCTGAAAGTAAGTATAATTTGAATTGAAATTCTAAAGTGACACTTTTTATGCAACAAGAAGAAAATGTTAAAATGACATTTATTATGAAATAGAGTGAGTAATAAGTTATGTAGCTCATATAATGATGAATCATGGACTCAATAATGTGTGAACACACAGTTAGTAACTTAGTATGTAAATGATTGTATAATAATGTTCCCTTTATCAAATCAATACAATACTAGTATTAGTTAATGATATCTTTAAGAAGTTAGGGATTGGCTTTGGGTAATGAGCATGAACCATAAAGTGATGCGAACCAAGAAGTCTTTGTTTGTAATAAAACTGCGACATTGTGACCCATTTATGCGCTATTAATTAATAATAATGAGTAGTCTATTATACACCGATTATGTTATTTAGGATATGGATTAGTAGTGATTGATAGTCTTGCAAGTCATTTGACTTCCTTCTTCTTTTTCTACGGCAAAAAGGCATTTGATTTGGTGTTTCTTTGACTTCGTCCTATTTAAATTTTCTACTTTTAGCAGATAATGGGCCTTTTGAAAAGAATTACATAATGAGCTACTGGGCCTAGTTGCTAAGCTCTAATAATAAGTCCACTACCCGAACTAAAAACAAAATAACTAAAATGGGAAAAAGTCAATTAGTAAAAGAGAAGGCAACCATAAAACCATGAACTCTCAAATTAAATAAAAAAATATTCAAACCCATGTTTAAGCCAAAAGAATCTTCAACTTTCAAACTTTCAAATATAACTTTTTTAATTTTCATATTTTGTTGACTCAGCCATTTAAAAAAACAGAATAATTAACTGTTAAATTTGATTAAAAATACAGACGTCTGTAAATCTTTAAATGATGCTGTTTTTAAAATAATTAAATATTAATCAAACAATGTCGTTTTGCTTTTCAAAACATTTAAAACATCTTTTTTCGTGAGACCAAAACCCTAAATCGACTTCGTTTTTTCTCATTTTTGAGTGAAGAAGATGAAGTCGCATTAGGACTCTAATTTCGTGAAAGAAATGCTTTAAGTGTTTAAAGAAGCAAAACAACGTCGTTTGACTTTTTTATAACGACATCGTTTAGAAAGTTAACATACATCTATTTTTATAATCGAGTTTAATAGTTGACATTCGAATTCTTTTAAATGGCCGAATCAACAAAATATGAAAACTAAAACATCTATTATTTGAAAGTTGATGATTTTTTTGGCTTTAATTTGAAAGTTTGAGGTTTTAATGGCTCTTTTCTCATTAGTAAAATGATTTTCTAGGTTTAATATTTTTGATGTACTAATGTGTAATTTACATGAGGCGAATTATTTAGTACTCATTCTATTTTTTGACACTTTTCACATAGTAAATTATTGAAATATATTTATATTTTATTAATTATATCTATTTAACCTTAATATTTTTTTTGTAAAAGTAATGCATATATATATATATATGAAACTGTAAAATGACATATTTCGTTTAACAAGAAAAATATGAAAATGAATTTTTTTTTATGAAACAGAGAGTACTATATCTTAGGTAGTTTGAATTTACACAAATCATGCAACGTTAATTATTTGTTTTTTTTACTGTTATGCTGGTAAGTTTAAGTGTTGAAACCCGAAGATGCAAAGTCAGGGGCGGACTCAGGTACACCACAGGTGTGGCATGTGCCCCCAAATCCATTTTCAGTTTTCATTTGATAATTACTATTAAATTTATTTAAATATATTAATCTAATTATCTGTTGTAACAAGTGCCCCATACTGACTAAGTTTCTGGTTCCGCACCTGTACATAGTCCAGCAAGTTTGGTGAGTGAAGACTGAAGAAATATTATAATCCGAACGTTCGCCTAAGCAAGTCAAGCACTTGATCCAGATAATGTACCTCATCATTCTCAGTATAGATCCATGAGTAAACTCTATGGGAACAATGCACCCACGAGTTATTACTTTTACCTATCACACGCGACCAAAATCTATTGAATGTTCAGTTTACGTTCCATTCCTTCTGGCCATTCAGCTTCTAGTCATTCATAAATCCAATAGTGTGATCACACTTCTATATAACTAGAGTTTTGTTGGAGAGTAGATCCTACATTGAAATTATGTAAGGAACTTGAATAATATATAAATAACTTAAAAAAGCTTAAATGTTCACTGATAATCTTGGTCTTAAGCCATGGAGACCGGAGAACTATTCCTATTTTAAAAAGATGTAAGCAATGTATTGACACAATTAACTATGCACGTGAGAAATTTGAAAATTTTCCCAAACACAGAATCAGTTTTAAGAAAAGTTAAAATCTCACATACACGAACAATATTTTTTTTATCTGTATTCAAGTTTAATAATCTTTTGTAATATATGGTTTGGTAACATATTTGTTCATAGTTTTGAATATATATAATAAAAGAAGATATTTCTTATGGAATATAAGAATGCATAATTGTATGGGACCTTGTAACTAGTTGTAAGCAGATGCATATTGACAAATAAATTATACACGTGAGAGATTTGAAATTTGTCCGAAACACAGAATCAGTTTTTCTATAAAAAAATAAAAAATCTCACATATACGTCAATAGTTTCTGATCTGTATATATATATATATATATATATATGTTCCAATAACGTATTTGTTGATAGTTTTGAATCCATAATTGTATGGTACCTTGAAACAAGTTGTAAGCAGGCGGGTGGTGGAAATGAACTGAAATTTGGCAGAGATGAAATGAGGTTTTGGTGGAAGATGTAATCATAATCATCCATTTGTCGTGCAATTTCGTTTTTCTTTCCCGTCTCTGTAATGACATTAAAGTTAATTGAAAAGTCAAAAGTTGGTGATAAGATATAGAATTAGTAAGACGTTATGATAAAAGCAATCAACGAATACAATACTTTTAAATTTTAACATGTTTTCCCTTCTTTTTTTTTTTGCTTATCTTTGGTATTTTCTTTTTGTTTTATATTCATATTGTCAAATCTCCTATATTTTCTAGCACAAACAATAAAAAGAGATAAAAAAGCTAATCATTCATAATAGTTTTTTTGACTGAAATCATTCATAATAGTTTGGTAGTTGAAGAACGATACTAATAACTAAATCATATCCTTTCCAAATACTTGATATGTATATAAACTATGAAATTAATAATATATTAATCTCATAGTTTATATACAAATCATCGAGCATTTGTTCATAGTCTACTATTAAATCTCATCCTTTGAAATGCTCGATCATTTTTTCAGTCTAAAATACTTTATGATTTGTATATAACTATAAGACTAATCATAGTTTCAGTTTAAAAAATTATCCGAAATGAAAAAACCTACAAAATGTTAATAAGACCAAACGTAAATTAATTTTTGCCGAGTGAAATTTAAAAGATTTTAACGTAAATACTTATCTAACTTTATCACAAATAAATGTTAAGAGGACTTGGGGCCTTAGGGCATGCAATAAACATGATTCCATAAAAAAAATATTAACTTCATAGTTGGATTAGGTAAATTTTCCGTAAGTTAAGGTCTTGATAGGTAACTTGTGGAATGGCGTTTAAACACACGATTTCATAAAAAAATATTAATTAAAAAATTTATGTATAAAATACAAAAATGCAGGTTTTGCGTTTTTGCGCTTTTCTGAAAAAAATATTTTTTTCATTAAGTGGAAAAATAAAGTTTTAGTAGATTATTTGTGGAATCAATTTTTTATATTGTTAGTTATATGATTATTAATGTATTTAGAATAAAATAAATAATTATTATAAAAAATAAATATTTTAATTAAAATTATTTTTTTTTCTATTATAGTAATATATTTAGTTATTCATATTTAATTCATTTTAGTTATTTTCACATTTTCTAACAATTAGTTTAATTATTGATATCTTTCTTAAAAAAAAATATCATAAAAATATTTCAAGAGAAATATCCTATGATATCTCTAAGAAATGGAGAATATAAGTAAAATAGACTATATTAAAACTTGTAGATATACATTTATACATATAGAGTTAACTAATTTAGATTTAAATTTTAAAGTTATAGGGTAAAGTTTTGAAGGTAGATTTAAAATTTTTAAAACAAAAAATAAATATTAAAAATTTCAAAATTAAAAGAATTATTGCAGTCATTTTAAAGTTATTTTGATGATGAAAACTTAAATATGATTATTTAAAAAAATTATTCATATTTTGGTTATCTAATATTGATTTCATCATTCTGTAAATTTTAAATTTTTTGACAATTTAATCAATTTTTTACACAACTTAACTATTTTTTTCGCTATCTTCGGTTGGGTGATGGTTACCGATTAAAACCTAAGTGATTTATTAACTGTTTTTTTTATTTTTTAACAAAACCGATCTTCTTGTGTTTATTCTAATTTATTTTCACTAACATTCATTTTATTTAATCTTAGCAATAAATAAAAATTACGTAAAACATTATATAAAGTTGAGTAAGTGGACAAAGTGTTATTTGAAATGAATTGAAAAGTTATCATCTCCAGAGAATATCATAAAAATATACTACATCAGAAAAATATGACAGAACGAAATATATGAACACTAAAATCAAATGAGTTGAAAATGCTTGTCAACCGGAATTAGATGCAGTTGAGCGCATTTGTGTGGCTATGATAATTAAACAACAAAAATGTTAGGAAATGCTTGTCAAAGTGTTTCACTATTTCACGTCACCATTGGTAATACAAAAGCGTTTGGAATGCACCAAACATAATATGATATGTAATGGAAACCTAATCTAAATTTTAATCGAGAGATATGCGGAAAAGGAGAAATAGATGAATAAATATGTTATCTTTTTAGAATTTCTGATGGAGAAAGATTGAAATGGGCCACCATTTCTACACATTTGTTCTTCACTTTTCCAAATTTGATACAATTTCTTTTTATCTTTCAAAGCAAAGCATCCCATGAAAGATACTTAATCATCCCACATGAAATCTTCACGCAAGATAGTTTATTTTTCTTATAACTTAACGTTTGTTTAGTTAGGTTTTGAATAAATCTTTTCAGTGTAAAATGAATAACGATTTTTACATCCCAATTATGTGATTAAACTCTACATACGCAACTAATAATAGCTTACTACAAGACGTAAATTATTTATTTGGAAATACTTTAATATAAAAAATATTCAATATATTAAGTATAATCCCTATTCAATTTTACAAACAACCAAAATTTGATCTTTATTTTAATCTTCTCCGTTTTTGAAAGTCTTTCACTAAATTGCAAATTGTTCTTGCGTTGAAAACAATTGTTTTGGGCGCCTTCTAACGAAAACGCTATATACCAAACAAACAAAGAGTTACAATTCGAACAAACTTGTTCGCATTGACGTGGACCGCCCCATCTTGGCCACCTAAATGACGCGTTATTACGTGTTTTAAGCGATCATGCTAATCGAAGAAAATTATAATGAATGATTCAACATCTTCACTTCTTGGTGCCAACGTCGTTTTTGATAATATTGCCAATCAATCATCTACAATTGCCACTTTTGAAAACTAATAAACAATTAGGAAACTACATAAGAAATTTCCTGGGGCCATCTGATTTAATTAGGATAGCCAAATATCCTGTCCATTTAAATGGTAAAATGTTCATATTATTGAAGCTGTCACTTTTTAAGTTTTGTTTTCTTTGTTAATATATCGTTACTAAAATTCGAAAATACCACAAAATACCACTTTTTAAATTTTAAGCATGTAAAATTATTATAACTTTTAAGGTACTTTTTATTTTTAAAATGATCCTATTAATCAAAGACAGGTTTTAAAAATTATTGAAAACGGCAAATCTCTAAAACAACTTTTATCTAAAATTACAGTTTTAAAATTATTGAAAAAGACAAATCTTTAAAACAACTTTTATCCAACATTACAGTTTTTCGAAATATCACTTATTTGACGAGAAAAATACTAAGAAGGTGTTATTGGTTTATGTACTTTAATGTATTTAAAAATCCATATAGTGTTTACAAATCAATGTAAAATATACTGATTTTCAAATCTAACATATAAATTTTAATTAATACTTATAAATCTGGAGGTTTTCCCTCGGATTAACAAAGAAACTAGATTCTAACCCGCGATAAATCGCGGATAATTTTTCGATGAAAAATTTATATAACGATTTTTTCTTTATTTGAAGTAAACTTTGGTATAAAATATGTAATCTCAAGTCTGAATCGAATCTAAACTAAAAAAACTGATGCGTATATACCCAATTGTAGGCATATATAATTATTTTATATTAGTAAGTAAAATATAATTAATTAGTTATTTAAATCTATTGTAATATGGATTGAATTGATTATTTTAAAACAAAATAGATTACTTATTTAGTTCCTTAATTTTAGGCTAGTATATATATTTAATAATATTTAAGTTATATATATTTAATAATATTTAATTCGTAATATGAATTGAATTAATTTTAGGCTAGTATATATATTATTTTAGGCTAGAAATAATAGAAAATTTAAGTAATGGTCATACCTAGACTATTTGTAAGTAGATAAAAATAGAACTCTGTTTTAATATAGTAGATATATATAAATTCATTCAAATCTATACTAAATTATTCTAACTCCTAAATCTTAGTCCCTTTCAACTCTCTTAATATTAAACTCAAAATTATAATTATTAAATCAAATCCAGTTACAAGTAAATATACTAAAAAAAATAATGTTATTTTTGCGTTTTTTTCTTTTGTGATAATATTGCATGAAACATGATTTGGTGCTATTTGATTTTTTTTTAATTATAATCTTAAACCATAACTAAAAAGTGAAGTAACTGATTCATTTTTATTTGATACATAACAAACTTTAAAACATTTGTTTAGGGATGGGGTTGATGTGAAAAATGTTGCTTACTTCTAGAGAATGTGAAAAATAAAGCTTTATTGTCACGCAACTAACGTCATCTTTTTCAGTGTAAAATATTTTCATTAAACATAAAGTAAAACACAAGGATACAAAGCCATACACAACCGGAGATAAAACTTGAGAGATTAACGGGAAACTAAAGTCCTAGAAGAATAAGAGAAACTAAGCCGACATGAAACAATCCTTTGAAAACAAAAAGATCACTAAAATACATAACATACCATAAATAAACTAAGGACAATACCATAACATACCACAAAAAGATCACTAAAATACATAACATATCCTTGTTTAGATTTAATATTTTTTTTTCATTATATTATTTTTTAATTACTTAAATATAATTTTAAAATATAATTTTGGTGGGAAATATAATTTTGGTGGGAAATATATTTTTTTGATTTAGTGGAAAAATATATATTCACGATTTTGGCGGAAAAACACATTTAACGATTTTGGCGGAAAACGTGTTTTTGTGGGAAAACACAATTTTTGATTTTGGCATAAAAAAATATTTTTGAGGTTTTTACGGAAAACACATTTTTACGGTTTTGGCAAGAAAATACGTTTTTACGGTTTTGGAGGGAAAACATAGTTTTGGTAGAAAAAGAGGTACTTGCGGGAAAACGCGTTTTTGCGGTTTTGACGGAAAATTGTATTTTACGGTTTTAGCGAGAAAACATGTTATTTGTGGTTTTGGCGGGAAAATGTGTTTTTACGATTTTGGTGGGAAACCATGTTTTTAGTTTTGGCCGAAAAGTATACTTTTACAGTTTTAACGGGAAAACACGCTTTACGATTTTGGCGAGAAAACATGTTATTTGTGGTTTTGGCAGGAAAATGTATTTTTTGCGAGTTTGGTGGAAAAACGTGTTTTCAGTTTTCGCCGAAAAGCATATTTTTACAGTTTTAGCGGAAAAACACGCTTTACGGTTTTGGCGAGAAAATGTGTTTTTAGGTTTTTGCGGTTTTGGCAAGAAAACATGTTTTTACTGTTTTTGCAAGAAAACATGTTTTACGGTTTTGACGAGAAAACATGTTTTGCGATTTTGGGAGAAAAACGAGTTTTGCAGTTTTGGCGAGAAAACATGTTTTGCGTTTTTGGTAAGAAAACACGTTTTTGCGGTTTTGGCGAAAAAAATTGTTTTGCGGCTTTGGCGAGAAAAATTGTTTTTGCGGCTTTGGCGAGAAAAATTGTTTTTGCGCCTTTGGCGAGAAAAATTGTTTTTGCGGCTTTGGCGAGAAAAAGCGTTTTTGCGATTTTGGCTAGAAAACATGTTTTCATGATTTTGACGAGAAAACATGTTTTTACGGTTTTGGCAGAGACACGTGTTTTTTTGCGGTTTTGACGCTTAAGCATATTTGTACTGGCGGGGAACGTGTTTTTCGATTTTAGCGGGAAAAATGTTTTGTGATTGCGAAAAATGTGTTTTACGGTTTTGGCGGAAAAACATGTTTTTGCAGTTTTGGCGAGAAAACGTGTTTTTGCTGTTGTGGCTGGAAAACGTGTTTTGCGTTTTTGGCAAAAAACACGTTTTTTGCGGTTTTGGTGGGAAAACGTTTTTTTGCGGTTTTGGAGGAATTTTTATTTTGTGTTTTTGGCGGAAAAATGTGTTCTTAGATTTTCACAGTTTTTGCCAAATATATACTTTTACGATTTTAGCGAAAAGATGTTTTTTTCCGTTTTTGGCGAAAAATATGTTTTGTGGATTTTGACGAAAAATGCATATTACGGGTTTTGGCAGAAAAATGTATTTTTGTGTCTTCTGAAAGAAACTATGTGTTTGTTAGTTTTGGATGGAAAATGTATTTTTGATATTTTGGTAGAAAAATGTGTTTTTGAGTTGTTGGTGAAACTTTTTTTTGTTGTTTTGGTGAAAAGTGCATTTTTCTGTTTTTAGAGGAAAAAAAGCTTTTTGTGATTTTTTACGAGAAAATGTGTTTTTTTTATTTTAGTAGGAAAATGCGATTTTGTTATTTTTCGTGAAAAACAAAATGATATTAGATTTAAGCTTATAATTTGCTAATTATATAAAGGGTATAATAAATTTTATACTATTTTAACAGAATAATATCCATCAAAACAATCCAAATTCGTTGAGCAGGATATACTTTAAAATTATATCTAAAATTTTAAAGTTTTTTAGATAAAACATCCAAATATGTTCTATTTTTACTGATTAAACAAACAAAACTTTCGTCTGGAGTCGAATAATCTATTTGGTGATAAAACTAACATGTCCAAACAAAAAGATTAGATGGATATGAGTTTAGATTCTCGTTTGTGTTTGGAGATAACTCATATCCATCTAATCTTCACCTTAAAGAGTTTAAGCTAGGGATTTTGCATCCGTACAATAGATTAAACTAACACTTCAAAAGGTTAGCCTTACAAAACTAGACCATTAAAATCACAGAAGAAAACTGCTTATTCATCTATCTAAAGGCAATAGGAAAAGGAAAGATAAAGATTCATCTACACAAAAGAGCTAATTGCAGAGAACTAAACTAAGCAAACGGCTACACCATTAACCAAAAGAGGCCTGAAATGCAACCCACATTCATGAACATAAGTATTGACAAACCTACAAAACATAAACCTAACACATTCAAAGATTAAAATAAACTCTGATTTAAGAGAAAGAAACAGTTTTCTGTTAAGTCTTAAATGGAAACGGCAGAGAAGAAAAATTATGATAGAATACAGAACGCCAATCGAAGTGAGTAAAATTTGGAATCGATTATGCATGAGATGATTAACTTCTCATATGCTGTGTTAAACATATAAATGTAGACGCCACATTTGATATATTTTTAAAATAAATACAACTTAATCATAAAGTTTATAGTAATCACTATTGGGTATAATATTTAATTTGCAACGATGGTGCGATATAAAATTTATTTTTAACTGTAAAAAGATCTTCAATTTCACTCTATAATTTACTGTAATGAAATGAGATATTAAGTAAGGAAATTGCATTGTATAACGTTCAAACAATTAATAATTCACTACATAACAAAAAAAAAGTTGACTATGATATTCAACGTATTTTGTATCTTATATACCAAAGTACCCTTTTTATCTACCGGCTCAACTTATTCAGCTTATTTTTTCTATTTTTTTGTTTGAGTTTCAAAATTTTATTGATCAATGATACTATTTCCAGATTTCTCTACACCCAAAGTTGAATCAATCCAAAAATGGAATGTGACTTTTATTAATTTTTAGCACTGAAGGTATATATTTTTTAAATTACCTATAATTTCCTTTGTTAGATTATTACTGTCGTTACCAATAAGATTCTATGATTGATTATCACCATTAATGATTAGTTTGTCGTCTGTGTATTATGTCCATACTTTATGTGTTGTCTTCATACTCTGTTTTGTTCTCAAAAGAGATTCGTCATGTCTGAAAAAAAAAGAACAAGACGAAGAAGATGAACTCGCAGACTATACTATTTCTTTTAAATAGAATAGTCTGTTATATTTTTAGATTTTATACTTCTTTTTTTGTCATTTTTGTGATTGCTTATAATATAAAATTCATTTCATGCAGATGTTGGACAAATGTTACAAAGATCAATACGATTTGTTTATCATACGAGTTGGATATATAAGGTTGTAAGTGTGGTTGGAGTCCTATAGTATTTCGACGATATAGAATAGAACACTAGGGTGCATATGTATACGATCAAAAAATGTGTGACATGGAAGACATTATGTGATATAATAGTAAATAGTAGTGTTTAACTGTTGCCTCGCCGACTATACTATATTCAGAAATAGAAAGTTTTAATGAATAAAAATGTGATTTACAGCAAATAAGCATGTATTATGTTTTGAAGTTGTATTATTGATATTAATATTGGTTTATGCGTTAACCCTACCAACACAAGTGATTTATAAATTCATTTTTATCATTTCGTTAACCACATCCACACAAATAATTTCACAAGTTTGTTTTATTTCATTTTTATATAGTATAGTTTAATATTAAAAAATATTATATACTATTTCAGAGTTTAGTTTTATGTAAATATTATAATTATATATTATAATATATATTTGGGTTTGAGTTTAGTGATCAGGACTTAAGGTTTAGTATTTAAAGATTGAAGTGGGGGGGGAGGCAGGGGTAATGTTTTAGTACTTTGGATTTTGTGTGGCTTGAGTTCTATACTACTTTGGCAATATAAAATAGAATATTCGGTAGATATATATGCGGTTAATAAATGTTCACGTAGATGTCTTCTCTTTCTTTCATATAGAAAAAAATTCAGTCATTTCTATCCATATATTATTTGTGATATGTCATATAGTTGTTTACCGGGTAACCGAGAGTGAGAAGGGTATAACCAACACACTTTTGGTGTAAATGTTAATTTCTTTATTATGTCAAAATTATTGTCATTTACTTAATTTTACTTCTAAATTTGGTTAGACAGCAAAAAAGCCCTATTAAATAATGATTGTTTTTTATTTTTTAGTTTTATTTTAATTTACAGTAAATTATTGAATAGAGTTGAAAATATTTAGGATATGGTGTTTCAAAAAAAAGAAAAAAAAAATAGATTTGATGCGATGAGATGAAGAGGTTTCGATACAGACACGTGGTAGGTATCTACAGATGTCCTTCTATTACTGTAACAGCAAAGCATCATGCTGTCGGCTGGATTTCATTTTCGGACATACATATTTTTCTTCTCCACTACTAGTACTAGTATAGTATATTTTTGAACTTCGGCTTGTTTTAAAAAAAAAAACTTCGACTTGTAAGAAATTTTAAATATCCGAGAAAATTAGCAGTTTTCTAACGACGATAAATAAATTATAAATATAAATAGAGATTATCTAAATCGCTTTTAAAATTGAAAATTGAGAAAAACTCAAGTTTTTTGCTTTTTTTTTCTTTCATATAAACATGAGCGTGGATATATAATCAATAATCAGCTATAATAATACGTTGACAAAAAAAAATCAGCTATAATAATACGTTGACAAAAAAAAATCAGCTATAATAATACTCTTGAGTGGAATGATATTTTTTTAAAAAAAATATTAAGTCTACTGATATTTGCTAAACTGATAATAATAATCGATGGGCCTAAATTCCTTGTTGTTTTCTCATCCGATCCGAACAATTATTTGTGTCGAAGGACCACAAACTCACAAAGGACGTTAGGACACAACTAAAACCTGTTCAAGATCATTATATCATGTGCCTCTGAAAAGTCTCCACATACTTATCCGTTACCCGATTTAAAACGTTTTGCCAAAGATGAGATCTTTTTTTTTTTGAACACAACAACTGAATAATATTGAAGCCCTGTTTTTAGACAATTTTTTTCTCACCGGTTGGTTTAATGATTAGAGAAGCCTTTATTTATTCACACTTATGAACTGGACAAACTATAGCGTACGTTGAATTTTAAAGTTTGGAGGGTCTTTAACGTAAGAAAAAAACATTTACCGTATGCTTCCGGGCAATTTTGTATGTTTTTCATTGGATAAAGAGGCAATGTTGTATGTTACTCGTTGGATTGTTTTACAGACTGTCAAAAGATAGTTCCACGTATTTGAATTACTAGTTTCAGATTTTGTAATCGTCCATTCATTCACCCATATGATTTGAAACCAAGGAGTCACCTTCACTCACGCCCAAACCAGTACTTCCATCAAACTTACTTCTTCTACCAACCATTTTTGCTAAATTATAAATATCATTAAGAAGATAATGAAGATCTGGTTACAAGCTAGTAAAACCAAGAGATGCTTTTCAACCTATCAGGTTTAAGAAGTCGCAAAAAGTTTAAAAAAAAAAAACCCAAAGAACCTAAAGTAATCAACACCAAGCAACCAAAACAATGGCCTGCGAGAAGTTAATATTACATTAAAACACAAAGACAGCAATTTGAGCTCCCAAACTAAAGCGCTTCATGTTCTACTGATTTGAAACAGAGACCATGAGAATAACCTGAAGGCGAGTTCGATCGAGCCTCACCGAAGTGGCTCCTAGCATGCATCGACGGAAGCGCCTGGCTCACGCCCCGAAGTTCGACCAACCATTTGATGTTTATAAAAATATATTTGAAAACGTATAACTGAGGTGGTGTATTTAAAATTTGGAAAAATGTCTAAAATAACACATATCTAATAGAGAAATATTATAAAATAGATTTAAAAAATTTTTTACCCTAAAATAATATTCAAGAAGAAAAAATGTTTCAAAATAGATTTTATTAAAGAGTGTAAATATACATTTATATCACTTGAGTTAACTAATCTAGACTTAAGGTTTAGAGTTATATAGTGAAGTTTAGGAGATAAAGTTTAAAATTAAAAGATAATTAAAACAAATAAATTTTAAAAAATAAAAAAATTTATTTTGGTCATTTTTCTGAAAACTATTTTTGTAACATAAACTTCAAAAAAAATTATTTGAGAGATTTGCCTTATCTAATACCAGTTTTATATTTATTTTGACCATTTTTACTCTTATTTCGAGAATAAAAAATACACTTATAACTATATGATAATTAATCTAATGTTTAGAGTTTAGAGTTGAAAGATAAAGTAGAGTTTTTTAATGTGAAGTTTATTATTTTAAGTAATCTAGTAGTCTTTTGACTCTTATTGAAGAAGCTATTTGTGAAAATGTTTATTTTGTGAAGTTTAAAATGAATAATAATATCAATAATGTACTAAACATGAAAATTATCTTTAGATTAATTTATAAATCAACAAGTGAGTACTGGTTGCTACATATTTTGATATAGTTGATAAATTTTTGAAGAAAAGCTTTTTTCATTTGATGTTTAGCCATTTTTCAATTTCATAAAGAAGTACTTAACTGACTGGATTTTGTTAAAATCGTGGCTACATTTATATTTTAATGTGGTAGATTAAACAATACATATTTGATCAACTGATTGATGTTTTCACAATTGGTTTGTGGTTCAATCAATAAAAAGGGCAAATTTCTTATTGATCGTGAATGCAACCTTTTCAAAGTTGAATCACACTGCACGCTGTATGTTGGTTTTACCTTTAATACACTGATTGATGTATAATATATGTTCTTTTAAATATAAAATGATGTAAATCATGTGTATCTAATATATTAGATGCTGATATAAATTTAAGTGTGCATAAATTTAATTGTGAAGTGGGAATTGAATTTATGATGATTATTAAAGTTTTCAAATTTAGTGTTATCCGTTTGATGATTTTATAATTTCATATGAAAAAAATTTTTATTCAAAAAATTTAAATTTTAATAGTTTTACAAATTAATTAAAGTAAGTATTATTGTGAATTGTATTTTCAACCTTTTAACACACAAAAAATATTTTGAGAACCCTATATATATATTAGTAGGATTCTTAAAATTATTATCTAATTTATTTTCATAATATAAAAAATCTTTACAATTTTTAACAAAATTTTCAATTTTCAATTTTTGAATCAAATTCTATAGAAATCTAAGTTTCATTAACACTCATGAGAAAGGCCAACACGTCACGAATATGGGGTGGTGCTTCTTCTGACACGGGCCTTTGTGAACTCTGAGGTGCATTAATTTTCATGAAATATTCTCTCCGGTGACAGAAAAAATAACGAAACAAAATTAATTTAAGTAGAATTTCATTTCAACAATTAAGTATAGACAGATTTATAGTTCATCCCACGTAAAAGTAATCTTAATTAGGTTGATAATATTTCTTTCTCATCGAATTTATTTTAAAAACAATTTGTTTGTTGCTAATAATAAACTTAAATCCATTAGACGTGGAGTGATGATGAAACTTAAGGATGGTTGGGCCTGCGTGAATCATGGTAGGAAGCTTGTGTACTTGATTTGCTTAATGTACTCACGTGATGTGTTTTACAATTCTACATGTTCGTTGTTTCCATTCATCCTCAATATCTTTTATATTTTGTAAACGTTTCCTACCCTCTCTTTTAATTTAATAAAATTATTTAGTTTATATTTTTATCTTCTAAAGAGTTTTATTTTGTGAACGTATATTTTACTTTATATAATTGTTTGTTATTTTGAAAATTTTGATATCAGCTTGGTTGTTAAGATGACACTATATAATATTTAAACGTATAGATAAACGTCTTTATATATTTTTTTTTATGATAATATCTCAGCCGACTAATTATTTACAGGTTATCCATTAACATTAAACAGATTGGGTTATTCGAATTTTTTTTTATTCGACTACACATATTTAAAATTATAGCATTGCTTCAAATCGAATCGCTTAGCCATCGGAATTGTCTACCACTAAACTATCAATATGTAGTTAATACCTTCATACTTTACCCGTTGAATTTTAAAGTTAATATTATTGGTTAATACCTGCACGCTTTAACAGTTGAATTTTAAAGTTAATATTCTTACAGACTGGGGTATGAATATGAATAAATAATGCCAATTTGGTAACAATAAGCTTATTTCGGATTTGAGATAGCCTTGTCTCTTGTGTTCTCCCACGGTACATCTTATATATAGATCACTATAAATTCGTTTCGCAATATTTAGTTATATGCTAAGGTTGTTTTTAAAAGATTATTTCATCAACAGTTCTTTCATAAAAGAAAATATTGACCATAGTGTATTTAAAAATGATTTTACGTCTGTATAAAGCTTAGCTTTTAACATGCATCGTTAATTTATGAATGAAATTTGTTCCCATGTGTAAAGCTATTTTAGGGGAACTGTCTACCGTCAAGTAAGTCTTCACCTTAGTCTTAAATGTGTGAGACTAATCCTACAAAGGAGAATGTAACGTCCCAACCGCCCACGGTTAATGGGCCACCCACGCCGCTCTCTCGGCCCGTGAGTCCCATCCTGTCTGACGGCGGTGCGTTAAATTTTCCAAGGCTCGAAATCATTGTTTACTGACCCTGTAATCACCACCCGACCTTTCTCCGTGTTTTGGCCTCACTCGCACGGTATCGCGAATCATTTCCCGACATGTCACCCATCCTTTCACTACTCCAGCTCAAGCACGCTTAACCATGAAGTTCTAAACAGATGTGTGACGGAAAAGGTAAGTCAACTTTGGTGACATAGGTAGCCAAATCAATTTTCTTAAACCTTTCCACATATCACAATTCGGGATGTTACAATTCACCCTCTCTCAAAGAACGCAACGCCCTCGTTGCGTCCCACGACAGGTCTCAAGACGCCTCTCAGGTCAGAACTGAGATGGCTAACCAGCTCTGATACCACTTGTAACACCCCAACCGCCCCTACCAGTGAGTCACCCATCCCTCTATCGGGCTCGTGGGCCCCACCCCTGTCCGACGGTCGGTGCGTTAATTTTTCTATGGCTCAAAATCATTGTTTACTAATCCTACAATCACCACATGACCTTTCCTCGTACTTTGGCCTCACTCACACGGTATCGCGAATCACTTCCTGATAGGTCACCCATCCTTTCACTACTCCAGCTCAAGCACGTTTAACCTTCAAGTTCTAAACGGATGTGTGACGAAAAAGGTAAGTCAACTTTGGTGACATAGGTAGCCAAATCAATTCTCTTAAGCCTTTTCGCATATCACAACTCGGGATGTTACAATTCACCCCCTCTCAAAGAACGCAACGTCCTCGTTGCGCCCCACGACAGGTCTCAAGACGCCTCTCAGGTCAGAACTGAGACGGCTAACAAGCTCTGATACCACTTGTAACGCCCCAATCGCCCACGGTTAATGGGTCACCCACGCCCGCTCTCTCGGCCCGTGAGCCCCATCCTGTCTGACGATCGTGCGTTAATTTTTTCAAGGCTCGAAATCATTATTTACTGACCCTGCAATCACCACCCGACCTTTCCCCGTGTTTTGGCCTCACTCGCACGGTATCGCGAATCACTTTTCGATATGTCACCCATCCTTTCACTACTCCAGTCTAAGCATGCTTAATCATGGAGTTCTAAACAGATGTGTGACGGAAAAAGTAAGTCAACTTTGGTGACATAAGTAGCCAAATCAATTCTCTTAAACCTTTCCACATATCACAACTCGGGATGTTACAATTCACCCTCTCTCAAAGAACGCAACGCCTTCGTTGCGCCCCACGACATGTCTCAAGACGCCTCTCAGGTCAAAACTGAGATGGCTAACTAGCTCTGATACCACTTGTAACGCCCCAACCGCCCCTACCGGTGAGTCACCCATCCCTCTATCGGGCTCGTGGGCCCCACCCCTGTCCGACGGTCGGTGCGTTAATTTTTCCAAAACTCGAAATCATTGTTTACTAACCCTGCAATCACCACATGATCTTTCTCCGTGCTTTGGCTTCACTCACACAGTATCGCGAATCACTTCTCAATAGGTCACCCATCCTTTCACTATTACAGCTCAAGAACGCTTAACCTTGAAGTTCTAAACGGATGTGTGACGAAAAAGGTAAGTCAACTTTGTTGACATAAGTAATTAAATCAATTTTCTTAAACATTTTCGCATATCATAACTCGGGATGTTACACAGAAATGACAAAGTAATTTAGAAGATAAGACCATTTCTTACGGGCACTACAAAATGATAGATGGTGTGGCCACATTATCTTATTTTACGGAAAGTATATCCTAAGTTCTGAAACAATTGTTTGATTTTTATCTGAATTTTTAAGGATATATGAACACTTTTTAAAATAGATATGTTGATAGTTAAATAATAACATACATATAATTCAATTAGAATATAAGAACTAAATATTTAAAAGTATATGGCGAAATTTAACTGATAACCAAACAATATAAAAGATTGCAATATCAAAATATTATTTTATAGTTCCTTGATTTTTAATTTAATTTTATCTTATTTCATATAAAACTTATATTTAATTTATAGTTTATATTTTAAATGAAATATAAATTTTAAATCTAGTCTACAAATGGGTTAAATTTATCATGTCTCATCTACCGTGGATTAAGTGATTTTTTTATTCAAAATTTTGATGCATTGGATCTGAAATTATATTTGTATTTTCTTCGTTCAAATCCATATGCAATCCACAAAATTAGCATAATATTAATATATTAAAGTGCTAATATATTATTATATATATTAACATATTAAAATATTTTATAGTTGATACAAAATATTTTTAGATTTTTTTTTGGCAGATGGAAAATACCCGCAATTCAAAACTTATTTGATGTACATTTACCTACATAAAAAAATCCACATCTGCACTATTTATTGTTTTCGAATCAGTTTTCGAATGGTGCAGCGAGAAAAAGGAAGTTCATCCGTACCTGGATTTCTTCTGTATTAAACTAATCATTTAACTTTTTTCTATTTTAAAAGAAATATTTTTAGAAAATTTTCATGCTATTCAATTTTTATTTTACTTTTTTTTTTTAAAGTAAGAGAATAATATGTAGGTCTTACCTAGTATACATTTGATATAGTACATCTACTTTTTTCTTGATCAATAAAATGTTTTATTACAAATAATTATTTCTAAAATAGGTTTACTATTCTTATACAAATACTACATTTCATTTTAATTTACTTACAATTTTGACAATACAAAAATATCACTATCTACTTATTTATTTTTATCATATAAATTATCGTATTTATAACATGTATGATTTTAGTTATTATATATATTACACGCATATATAGTATTGTAGTTTAAATATATATACTAATGAAAGAAATATGTATTCCGTTGATTGTTAATGTTTTATATTTTATTTTCAAAACTAAGTACTATGGATTTGCAATATTTATTGTGATTTATGTATTGTATATATATTATTTATTTTAATTTTTAAATGATTGTTTATTATTTAAATATATAATCTGTTATATTTAAATTAATTTTATTATTCAAAAATGTATAAAATATTTGATATGTTTTTATCGTATTTGATTTGCACGGTCTGTTTGATCTGTATAATCGGTTTGATAGTAATTAAACTGTTTTTACAATTACAAATCTGATCAAAAGGGACAGATCTCGTAGATTATTACTCAAATTCTAACTCTACTTGTATCCTAATCAAGTATAATTATATGACTCTACTTTAATTTATCGAGATTGAAGCGATCCATATGTCGTAAAGAGAGCTTAAATATTTTCACATCAAGGGATGCTCCATCCATATGTCCTCATCCAGATTTCATTCATTTTAGGACAAATCAGAAAATATATCAGTTACGAATCACAAACTAATATGAGTTACAAATCATATAACATTTAACTAACTAATTTATCTAAATCATAAAATATACGTGGAGTATAAATAAAAAAGATTAGTAATGGTGAATAATGATTAAAATTTATCGAGTGGTAAAGAAAAAAAAAGGTTATTTGTCAAAGAAAAAGAGTTATCGAGTGTTCTACACGATCACATATTAGTCATTGTAAATTTCAGAAGATGGGTTTAGACTATACTGAAAAGGTACTAAAAATAGTATTTATTTAATTGACTCAGATCTTAATTGACCGAGCATGTGCAGCCTGAAACGTACCGGACTTGAAATCCCAATTCAAACCAGTTAATACTAGCCTTCAAAAACAAGAAAGCGACAGCCGAAAATTAAAACCAAATTTACTAAAAAAGAAAAAGAATAGATAAATTCAGAAAAGACCAAAAATAAACAAATAGCAAAAAGAAAAAAGAAAAACGAGAGATCCGTGATGCCCAAACGATTCGTTATTCCACGCGCCCCTGTCTGCGACTGAAATCACGCGCTTCGCTGTTTACCGACTTTTAATCTCTTCACATCTTCTTCCTCTCTTGTCTCCACTATAAAATCTCATGGTTCCCTTCTTCCTTTTCTGTACCGATACTCTCCCGCTAATTTCGAAATTGCCACTAATTATTTTAAAACGTACCATCTAAACCGAGTAACAAACCATAACCGGTTAAGTTATGGACGGTTTACTAGCTGACGAGGAGAGTCTAACTCGGAGTGACTCGGTTGGTAAGAAGCGAGTCAGACCCGAGTTGGACGAGTTAGTCATCAACTCGCCTGACGTGAAGCGGTTACGAGACGATTTGTTCGACGACTCGGGACATGACCCAGCCACTCAAGATCTCGACTCGTTGATGAAGAGCTTCGAGGATGAGTTGTCGAACACGACGGTGCAAGAATCCGGCGAGAAGCAACCGGATCTCGGGTACCTTTTGGAAGCTTCTGACGACGAGCTAGGTTTGCCTCCACCGCCACCGCCACCACAGACGACGCTTCTTCCTCAGCCGTCCGAGGAAACGGAGACGGTGAAGGAACTGGTGCGAGCTCCGTCGGGTTCATCGGAAGTGGGCGAGTTATGTGGATTTGAGGAGCCTGTTACGGGGGCTGGATTTGGATCTTTCGAGGTGGACGATGGGCTATTCGAATATTCCGATGTTTGTTTGGATTCCGGTGACTTGTTTTCATGGCAGCCGGAGACTCTACCGGCGGAGTAGCAATGTTCGGGAGTTTTTTTAAAAGAGGGAGATTGAACGGTGTCGTTTAGGCTCGCTTTGGTTTTAGTGTTATAGGATCTTTATAATATTATTGTAAGTTTTTTTTAGATTAGAGATATCAAAGGTTTAGTGGTGATCAGTGACTTAGATTAGTGTATACATTTGCTCGCTTTTTTTTCCAGGATCTGTTCTGTTGATCTTGAGTCATCTTCATCCTCTGTTTAGCTTTTGTTTAATATTAAAATTAATGTCTTATCACGGTTTTAATGCCAGATATTAGAATTTGAGAGTAAGCAAGTGTTCATATTAGAATTTTTTTTTTTGTGTGCGTCTGTGCTTGTATGACAAAGTGACAATGTTCATATTTGCATATTTGGGCACCATTATTGGAGTATCTTAAAAGTTTCTTAAGAGATGGGAACTCACCAAAATCTTAAAAATTGACTCATAAATCCTTTAATTAAAAGACTATTTTTTATTGTTTTTTTTTTAATTTTTCTTTTAAATCAAATAAAAAAAAGATAAAAAAAATAAAAACTTCAATAGAGTCTTAGAGATAAAGAATCTCACTTAAAATTCATAATTTTTTTTAACAATATTTAATATGCGAAACTAAACACAAGTAGCGACGTCACATGATAAAAGTGCTATAACATAAACACTAGCTTACATATTCTAGTTAAGTCCATAGTTCTTATCATGGTTTTATTCTTCAAGTCTAATTTTTTTTTTGAAAATAAAAACTTTTTTGGCAAATAACGTTGATTGCTTAAAAATAGTTATTGTTAAGCCAAATTAACGCGTCCCGTTTAATACATTCCTTAACATGTAAGATATCTTGCTGATTTAGGCGGAATGGTCATCACGTCCCACACAGGCTTTATGACCGCAGGTCCTGTGGATGGTCTATAGCCATCTTCTTTTTTGTTCACCTGTCTATGCCGATCTAAGATTACTCCTAGTCTCCTATATGAGTTTTTCTTTTTGGAAGATAAATTAAACCAAAAGGCCTACAGAGATAATAATGGGCCGGACCTATGCATTTTCTTTAAGAGACGATTATGGTTTCCATCTCAAACCGGAAAAAAAGAATTTGTGTAAAACCCAAAATGATTTTATGCGCGTTAAACAAGACTCAACACAAGTCCAAAAATACAGACGCAACAAAAGTGAACCAATCTGCAAAAGAAAGAACAAGACCAACAACAGCGTAACAGCTAAAGACTAAAACATTCTTTGTTTTACTTGAGAAAAAAATTGACTCAGGAAGTTTGGAAACTGACCCCTCATGTTCATTTGTTGGTTTACGACACTGATGATGTCTACAAGGTCAAGCTATCTGGATTCTCAACGATCTTTGCAAAGGTTTGAAGGAAAGCAGCCAAGTCTGCTCCATACACAATGCGATGATCTGCAGTCACATTCACCTGCAACCAATGCCATTGTTAACATAATGAAAAGCTTCTTCTTACTCTAAACAAGCTCCTACAAGCTATTAACCAAACCCATAACGCATATTCTTAACGAGCTTAATTAGAACCCCCACAATTTTTGTAACCATGTGAAGTCACATTCAGGCTTACCAGCATTTTGTTTTTCACACTGAAGAAACCATCCTTATCAGCAACTACAGTTGGCTTTGATGCTCCTACAGCCATTATAGCACCCTAGAAATTTTTGTGTTAAGTAAATTTTGTGTGTAATCACTTATCTTGATGAGAAATGTTTTATATTGAAATTTCATATACCTGTCCTGGAGGAAGAATAGCATCAAATCTATCCACTCCAAACATACCCAGATTCGATAAAGTGAAAGTTCCTGCATTGAACACACACACCACATGCATCCTTAGCTCAGCACAATCCCTCCTTAAAAACACACTTCTCATTGAACAACTACTATCAAAGAAGAGTACCAGAGTTGTATTCATGAGGTTGCAATTGCTTGCTTCTAGCTTTCCCCACCAGCTCTTTCCATTTTTGAGATAACAAGTATAAATCCAACTAAAAACAACCACCATGACACACACAATCAGTAAGCTAAGACTACAAGTATGAGCTAGCCACTGCATTGCTTACCTTATCAGCATCTTGCAGAACAGGAGTAATCAACCCGCCATTGATAGCAACAGCAACGGCAATGTTAATGTTACTATTGTAACTAAAACTCTTCCCATCTTTGCAGCTTGCGTTCACCACAGGATGCTGAGCAAGAGCCATCCCTGCAGCTTTAGCCAATAAAGCAGTCATTGTTACACCCTTTGGCTTCACCTGTAAAACAAACAAAAAGCTCAATGATTAAAATCTGCTGATACGACTTCACAACAATGTACATTCACATTCACATTCACCTTCTCGTAGAGTGCATCAAGAGCGTCAGTGTTCACAGGATAACCAACACGGAACGTCGGAACAGAGAGGCTCTCAATCATGTTTTTGGATACTGCAGATTGCATTGCTGTGAAGGGAACAATGCTGGAGTCAGGCAACAGAGGAGGCGAGCTAGTTGTGGTAGCTTTCGCTGTTGGTGCGGCAGCAGCAGGAGAAGGAGGAGGAGGCGGTGGTGACACGGAGGGAGCGATTCCAGCCGCCGCCTCCACGTCAGCAGCCGTGATCCTACCGAACGGTCCGGTTCCCGAAATGGATCCGATATCCACTTTATGCTGCTTCGCAAGCTTCTTAGCATACGGCGTCGCCACGGTCTTCCTCGGACCATCAGCCACAGTCGCCACCGGAGCAGGCTGAGCGATCGCCGGCGCCGGAGATGAAGTCGCCGAAGGAGGAGACGGAACAACAGCCTCGGCGACAGAAGAAGATTTCGTGGCGGCTTTGCTCTTAGCTTCTTCGATTTCAGCCTCAGTCTCCGCAAGCAACCCAATCGCAGCGCCTACAGGAGCCGTCTCTCCTTCTCCGACGACGATCGCGGCGAGGTAACCGTCGTAGAAGGTTTCTACGTCCATATCGGCCTTATCGGACTCCACGACGACGACGCTCTGCCCCTTCGCGAGTTTCTCGCCTTCGGTTTTGAGCCAGGACACGATCTTCCCTTCCGTCATGGTGGAGGAGAGCGCCGGCATGAAGATTTCACGGATTTTTGATCGGACCGTCATTGCTCTGCGGTGAGAGCGGAGAACGACGCGGCGGAGGGAGGGGATGGGAGATGGGGAGACGGAGGATGTGAATGAAATTGTGGATTTGGAGTTGGAGAGGGAAGGTGTCGATAGGAACGAGGGGGAAGAGAGCGCCATTGTTGTTCGTTTGATGAATCGGAGGGAGAGAGAGAGAAGGAAGATCTGAGAGATTTAGAGAGAGTGGAGTGGGACGGAGAAGACGAGGTTGTAGTTCGTTAAGCGTCTTCACCTATATTTTGTATCTATTACAAGTCTCGTCGTACCGGTTGGTTTTTAATAACCGGATGATTTAACCGGGTTATTTCAAACTTTTAATTCCGGTTTTGTAGAACCATTTAGCAACAAAGATGCTTCTCAATGGATAATAGGCAAGCGTCTTCACCTATATTTTGTATCATAAGTCTCGTTGTACCGGTTGGTTTTTTAGTAACCGGGTTATTTCACTTTAATTTCGATTCTGTAAAACCCATCTAGAAACAAAGATGCTTCTGAGGGTATAATAGGTAACATGACAAACCCAGTTTGATCATACATCTTCTCTGTTCAACCTAAGTTATAGAATCAGATTCCAAAAGCTTAATCTATAACTTCATCATTTATAATCTTTCGTGTTCTCTTGACCAGACATATAATAGAACGTCATTGCCCTTTTATCCCATGTCGGAAAAGGTTTTGTTTCTTCCTTTTAATTCGTGTTTGTTATTACTTTATTTTTTTGGTTTAATATTTGATTGTGAAATGCAGAGGCAATGTTGTGTTGTGATGCGGATTAGTTTGGATTGCAATGCCTGTTGTAGAAAAGTTAGAAGGATTCTCATCAATATAAAAGGTTGGTATACGTTAGGTTGTATTCAAGATATGAAAAAGCTAAAAATGCAATACTAATAATACATACTTGGTTTGATACTTTATGTGAAGGGGTTGATACACAGATGATCGAGAAAAAGGAAGACAGGATAATTGTTTGTGGACGATTTAGACCGTCCGATGTTGTAGTAAAACTGCAGAAGAAGATGAAACGTAGGGTTGAGATTCTCGAAGTTGAAGATCTCACCGGCAGAGAAGGATTCCATGACCATGAGCCACCATATGAACCGGAACATGAATATTCCGAACAACAACCTGATCACATGACCACTCCATTATTGTGTTAGTTTCCTTAAAGTCCTTTGGTCCTTTTATCCTCCAGCATCGATAAACATTTGTAAAAAGCATTGGAAGAAACAAGTGTGTATATATACAAAAGTAATACTTGTTATTAATGAAAAGTTTAGTATGTTACTTTTGTCGATACATTATTATCCAAAATACAATCTACATGTGTAATTTTCCTCCTCCTACACGAAATGATGGGTTCAAGTTTTAGGATAACATAGATTGCTTCAAAACTGAGAGCAATCATTTCCGAAGCTCATATCCATATCTTGCATTATTCTTAATCAATCACTAAACTAATGAAACTCATTTTCTTTTATTTATAGTACATTGAGTTATTACATCTCACATTAAATAGTTGTAAAATTTAAATTTAAGTGGTGAATTTATTGTAAAATTATTATGTAAA